>JAWNZC010000368.1:3422500-3605000 GCA_035771165.1 Paragorgia papillata | reverse complement strand
TTTTCATTGTTTTTCATTGGTTTGAAACATTTACACCGTATTTAATTTTTTTTTCTGCATTGTATTTAATGTTTTATACAGGGTTAAAGGGTATTGGCAATAAAAATTAAATTTGTCCCATTTGAAAGAACCCGTGAAATGGTATAAGTAGACCTTTTGTAATTTTTCTGTATCTTTCTTGTGTTTTGAAATATTTCGACCAAAGACAGCGTGCTGTCCGCCATCTTGTTGTAATATTGGGTCTAATTAACTAGGAAATTGGTGACGTCACAAGCAGGGTAAACCTGATGAAACTACTCCGTGGGTAACCAAATTTCCACGTAAGGCTTTTTAAATGTTGTGGGTCAATTTAAAATGGAAATAGCGCAACAAAATCGAGTTTCTAGCTCATAATGTCATAAGGTTGGCAAGATAAAAATTTCACTTTACCCTGCTTATGTTGTCACATGCATGATTTTGCATATCGAAAATAATTCCAAGATGGCGGACAGCACGCTGTCTTTGGTCCAAATATTTCCAAAACCAAAACAGATACGGAAAAATTGCAAAAGGTCTTCTTATACCATTTGAGGAGTTCTTTCAAATGAGAAAAACTTAATTTTTATTGCCGATACCCTTTAATCGAGTAAAGCCTTCTGGTTATATTAAAAAATTCGCAACTATTATTGGCTTTTGTGTTTATCGCAAAATCAAATACAACATTGTATTCCACAAATTAATAGCTTTCTAACGATATATATTTCGTTTTTCTGCCATAAATTATGTGACAAATTGAGGGCGCTTTACCAAAATGACTCTACAAACACTAAAATTAAAATAAAAAAAGGATTATTTTCCTCATGAAACGTACCTAAGTTACACTTCATCGTTACAGAACAGTCCATTTCTTCTCTCGCCATGTCTTGGCAATTTTGGCCGTTGTTCTTCGGAGGTGGGTCATCACATTGTCTACTGCGAGATTTTACTCCAGGTCCACATGTTTGACTGCATGCTGACCAAGCTGACCAGCGCCCCCAGTGGCCGTCAATGGGAGCTGAAAGAAGAATAGTTATGTTATATAGTTGGTGTTGTTGTTATTGTTGTTGTTGTTGGTGGTGGTGTTGTTAATGCCTTTGTTGTGGCTTAGCGCATCAGAGTAGAGTAGCACAGCACAACACAACACAGCACAACACAACGCAGCACAACACAACACAGCACAACACAACACAACACAACACAACACAGCACAACACAACACAACACAACACAGCACAACACAACACAGCACAGCACAACACAACACAACACAGCACAGCACAGCACAACACAACACAACACAACACAACACAGCACAGCACAGCACAGCACAACACAACACAGCACAGCACAGCACAGCACAACACAACACAACACAGCACAGCACAGCACAGCACAGCACAGCACAGCACAGCACAGCACAGCACAACACAACACAACACAACACAACACAACACAACACAACACAACACAACACAACACAACACAACACAACACAACACAACACAACCCAGCACAACACAACACAACACAACACAACACAACCCAGCACAACCCAACACAACACAGCACAACACAACACAACACAACACAACACAACACAACGCAGCGCAGCACAACACAGCGCAGCACAACACAACACAACACAGCACCGCACAACACAACACAACACAACACAACACAACACAACACAACACAACACAACACAACACAACACAGCACAGCACAGCACAGCACAGCACAACACAACACAACACAACACAACACAACACAACACAACACAACACAACACAACACAACACAACACAACACAACACAACACAATACAGCACAGCACAGCACAGCACAGCACAGCACACACAGCACAACATACCATGACACTGCTCATCTGGGCATGTTGTTATTTCTGTTGCTACTCGGTGTTCGTTGACTCCAGGACAATGTTGGGCATTTGCTGAGAAACAATACCTCTGCCTCTGTTTAGCACAAGAACTAGAACACGGTGAATAACTAGACCATTCACTCCAGCCAACACCACTCACTAAAATCAACAGATTAAACATTCAATTAGGACTTGCGTGCCAATAAAATTTACAACCTAAATGCATTTCTAGCCAACATTAAAGACTTATTCAAAAACTCATTAATAATTCATGAGAAAAACACAAAGGAAATCAGTACAATGTCCGTGGTTTTATACCTGATAAAACTTCTTGATGTCAGAAAGAATACTAATGAACATACAATTTTATATAAAGAATACTAATGAACGTAAAATTTTATATAAAAAATACTAATGAACATAACATCCAATAACGAATCGTTTTTGAAGCCATTCAAAACACTCACATCACGTGTTTTATCAGATCTAAAACACTCGGGCTGCGCCCTCGTGGTTTTAAATCTGATAAAACACTCCTGCTCGTATTTTAAATATTACTTAACCTCTTATGATATGAAAATGCAAATAGAAGACACGTACACGCGTAAAAATGCACAAATTGTTCACGGTTGTTAACAGGCGTGAACAATGTTGTGCTGCACCCCGTGAACAAGTTGTTCACTTATAGTTCGAACAACTTGTTCACGGATAAATCAACAGTCATGAACAAGTTGTTCCAACAGCACATTTTTATAGCCAACAACGTTGTTCGCACATGATACAACATGTTGTAACAGCATGACGAAGTAACAACGATGAACAACAATGTTACAACAATTGTGAACATGACTGGTGTATCAACACGTCCTTCGGTTGTTTCAACATGCATGGACAACTGCTGTTGTTTCATGAAGCTGTAACAACTTGTTGAAACAATGATAAACAATATTGTTAATTCATCAAGGTTGTTCACACATGATAACAACGTTGTTACAGCATTGTTCAGGCAACAATGCTGTAACAACTTGTGAGATTTTTACGCGTGTATACTGATACACGTAATGTAACAGACGTTAATTTGGTAGACGTTCGTCAATCTCAATTACACAGAGGCTCTGATGGAGAGCTAAGGTTGCAAATTCATAGTCATATGTGCTCCTAAGTGGTGCATATGAAATGTATAGTTAAAGTGATATGATATGATATATACATGTAGTGCATGTGGTATTTGCGAGCTTGGTGTAATGTAACGGACGTTTGGTACACGCGTAGAAATCTCGCAAGTTGTTACAGCACCGTTGCCTGAACAATGCTGTAACAACTTGTTGACATATGTGAACAACATTGATAAATGAACAACATTGTTCATCATTGTTTCAACAAGTTGTTACAGCTTGATGAAACAACAACCGTTGTTCACGCATGTTGGAACAACCGAAGAACGTGTTGATACATCAACCATGTTCACCATTGTTGTAACATTGTTGTTCATCGTTGTTATTTCGTCACGCTGTTACAACATGTTGTATCATGTGCGAACAACGTTGTTGGCTATAAAAATGTGCTGTTGGAACAACTTGTTCATGACTGTTGATTTATCCGTGAACAAGTTGTTCGAACCATACGTGAACAACTTGTTGACGACTTGTTCACGGCGAACAGCACAACATTGTTCACGGCGAGCAGCACAACATTGTTCACGCCTGTTGACAACCGTGAACAAGTTGTGCGTTTTTACGCGTGTAGACGTTCATCAAGCTTAATTACTCACAAAATATATCATAGCTCTTGAGCTTGATAAACTTCTACCAAACGCCTGCTACATTACACCAAATAGGAGTCACGTTATTATATAATTCGTAATAGCAAAGATATATAACCTCCTCCGATAACCGTTATGCACAAGTGACGTCAAATTGTTTAATTTGCATATCAAACAAACTGAAATATCTCAAGAACAAAGCAAGGAAACAAAAAACTGCAAAAGATGTTACTCTATCATCTTAAGTGTTCTTTGAAATAAAACAGACTCTTAATTTTCGTTCTATAAGCACTTTCACTACGACAAAATGGCGGTTTTCATGCCATTTTCCTCTTTGTTCTCTACTAGAGGTGTGCGAATCCGATCCGGATCCGAATCCGATCGGATCGGATTCGGATCGGATTCGGACTAAACTTTTATCGTTCGGATCGGATTTTGTTCTTTTTTTCTCGGATCGGATTTTGTTCTTTTCTTCTCGGATCGGATTTTGTTCTTTTTTTCTCAGATCGGATCGAATCGGATTTTGCACTTTTTTACCCGCATCAGATTCACTTTTGTCATTGTTTTTGTCACAAAATTAACAAATCCACTAGTATATATGAAGGCTATTATTACATAAGATTATTAGGAATATAATCTTTGTATAGTAGTTTTCTTAAATTTATTTGTTCATTGGTTTTCTTTTCGGAAAGTTTTCGCAACTATTGCAACATATATCCGGTGTTTTAATTTTCTCGGACCAGATCGGATCGGATTTGAGCAGCTGTTTTCGGATCGGATCGGACTACGACTTTTTGGCTTCGGATCGGATCGGATCGGATTCGGATTGACAGTTTTGGCAAACCCTCGGATTATAAGGGGTCAATCCGATCCGACGCACAACACTATTCTGTACGTTTTCTGGGCATGTGTCAGTTAATGTTGCTATTAACTTAGAGATAACTGTACTGTACGTTGCTCGTTAACCTTATTGTGTTGTTATAACTTAATTTATGTTTTTATGGCCGTGTGGCCTCTACAACACGACTCTCTTCGCTCAATTCTTGGAGCACCTTTCTTCCTTCACCGGATGCGCCCTGGTGAGCGCCGGGAGAGGGCTCTCCTGGCCGGAGTAAGCTGTGAGTACAGACGACGTGAGTCTTGCTCTCCCTGGAGTGCCAGGTTATAGATTAATTTGTTAGCTAATTGTTCTGTACGTTTTCTGTACATGTGTCAGTTAATGTTGCTATTATAACTTATAGAGAAATGTACTGTACGTTGTTCGTCAACTTTATTGTGTTGTTATAACTTAGACAGCATCACTGGAGCTCTCTCGGCCTTGCTGGCCGGGTGTTTTACTTTACATTGCTTTGGCATCCAGTGTTATGCTTTAACGTTGCAGTATGGTACAGTCTTTGCTACTGCTTTTTCCTACGTTCTTCTATAAGTTAAGGTTTGTGCAGACAACTCATGGGTAAGTACTTGTACTATTCATGTACAATTCTTGACAATACAGTCGAACCTCTATTAAGCGAACACCTCTCTTAAGGGGACACCTCTATTAAGCGGACACCTCTATTAAGGGGACACCTCTATTAAGCGGACACCTCTATTAAGCGGACACCTCTCTTAAGGGGACACCTCTATTAAGCGGACACCTCTATTAGCGGACACCTCTATTAAGCGGACATCTCTATTAAGCGGACACCTCTCTTAAGCGGACACCTCTATTAAGCGGACACCTCTATTAAGCGGACACCTCTATTAAGCGGACACCTCTATTAAGCGGACACCTCTATTAAGCGGACACCTCTATTAAGCGGACACCTCTCTTAAGCGGACACCTCTATTAAGCGGACACCTCTATTAAGCGGACACCTCTCTTAAGCGGACACCTCTCTTAAGCGGACACCTCTCTTAAGCGGACACCTCTATTAAGCGGACACCTCTATTAAGCGGACACCTCTATTAACGGACACCTATATTAAGCGGACACCTCTATTAAGCGGACACCTCTATTAACGGACACCTATATTAAGCGGACACCTCTACTAACGGACACCTCTATTAACGGACACCTATATTAAGCGGACACCTCTATTAAGCGGACACCTCTATTAAGCGGACGCCTCTATTAATGGACACCTATATTAAGCGGACACCTCTATTAACGGACACCTATATTAAGCGGACACCTCTATTAAGCGGACACATCTATTAACGGACACTTCTATAGAGCGTTTTCATCTGACGTCACGGCGGCCATATTGGTGTACCAAAACAATGAAATGGCGGCCATATTGGTGTACGGTATGGGAATTAGCTCTTTCTTATTAAAATATTTCATATTGTTTCACCACCCCCATGGGGCCACCGATCACGTGAGTGTAAACGCTCTATTAAGCGGACACCTCTATTAAGCGGAAGCGGACACTTATCTTGGGTCCCAATGAGCAGAATAACCTCTATTAAGAGGACACGTGGAGTTGAAGATTAACGTTTTCTTTCAACATTAATAATTTTACAAGGCATGCCGACAATCTAAGGCGACATATAGTCTAACTAATATAATGTTGCCATTTTTTGTAAAAGTTGGTCCCAATGTATTGCAAACTTTTTTCTATTTCATGTTTTGTTATATTTTGAACTACAGTATTAAATAAATATGTGGGTTAAATAAATATATAAGTCAAACAGTGCTGTAGTAATTGTTTTACAGTAAAACCAAACTAAGTCTATAACAAAAACTTGTAAGCCCATGCGCGCACCCCCTACTGTGCCAACCTATGTTAAGCGGACACCTTTATTAAGCGGACACCTCTATTAAGCGGCCACTTCTATTAAGCGGACACCTCTATTAAGCGGACACCTCTATTAAGGCGGACACCTCTATTAAGCGGACACCAGCCTGGTTCCCAGGCCTCTCTTTTTAACGTCGAGCGGCAGACCGAATTGTGAGAGGCCTGGAATAAAATGTTTTGCTTGGCCCAAATCTGGCCCCAAAACTGGCCCCAACTTATACAGGCACCAAACGGCCGTTTGGCGGAAAACCAAGGCAGATAACACTCACGTCGGTCTGCACAATTCTTTATAACATCATATAGCAAGGTTGGTCTACTGCCGAAACGTTAAAATAGCATATTTCGATTTGTATAAGTGTGTTTCAACACAATCACTTCCTACGCCGAACACTACTTTATAAAGCCTCGTATGTAACGACCTTTTAACGTAATGTAAAATAAAGAAACCTACTCGTTTGCTGTCTGCTCTCAAGAAGAAGTTTGTTTAAGTGCCCTCGTTCATAAAGATTAAAGAATCCGAGCTCCAGCAGGATTCATGATAGATAAAGATGAACATTTTCCGCTAGTCCTCTCGCTCGATGCCTATTCTGTGACGTCACCAAAATACGTTCGAGAGAAAAGAGGACTAGGAACTAGTCTGAGCGGACACCTCTATTAAGTGGACACCTCTATTAAGCGGACACCTCTATTAAGTGGACACTAGACGAAGTCCCGAAGGTGTCCGCTTAATAGAGGTTCGACTGTATTTCCATAAATCTACACCTCTACTTACAATGACAGCTGTACAAGGAGTTGACTTTAATTACGTCAGTGTCACTCAAAACGTTACGTTGGCCAATGGTGACACTATCATTTCCAATCACTTTAATAGTAGGAAGACCATTCTTAGAGAACGCTTTAACTCCATAATGCATTATGCTTTGGTAGTCATACTGTACCCCAAGTACATCCAACGTCGCCCGACTATACTTGTTAAAATTGTGAGATTCGCCTGAAAAAGAAATAAACTCAATTAAGATATTACTGATATGGATTCTATATAAAGTGAATAGTTGAATGCCAAAATATTTTCTGACTTGAACTTTTATTTGTTGTTATATTGAGACCCCGTTTACACGATGCCGGTACAATTTGAAAACGGAACAAAATCATGCCGTTTAGGCCTTGCGTTTACACGATACCGGTGTCACAGCGGATTGACCCCCCGGTCCAAATCTACTAGTAAATATGGACCCCCGTTGGCGGATTTGGACCCCCCTTTTTCAAACATTTTTTATACCCAAAACAACCCAGAAAACGATGAATATGTTACATTCATAAATTTTCATATCCAAAGCCAGTTATAAACCTCGCATAGTCGAGCTTATTGTGTTGCAATAAAGAATGAAAAACATTGTTGGGCGACATTTTCATAGTTCGAAAATTTGGTTCGTTGACGTACATGCATCAAATAATATAAAATTATATTGCCAGTAACTTTATCTAAATTCGAAAATCTTAACACTGTTATTAAACTGAGTAAGTACTACAAAAAACTAGAAAGTTACCAAATGGAAAATATATATACAACTACAAGGATAAATAAACATCGCTAAAAATGGAGAGCGTGGAGATCGCTTTTACTAACTCTGGTAGTGGTTTCTATTTTACGGTTTGTGCCGTTCTTTATCACTAATATAAAGTGACAAAAAAGTGACTATTATGAATTTCGTTTATATTATTGTGTTCACACTACATATATTTAACTTTTGAAGGGGGGTCCAAATCCGCCAACGGATTTGCTCGCCTCGGACTAGTAGATTTGGACCGGGGGTCCGAATTTAGGGGGGTCCAAATTAACTGGGACACCTGCACAAAAATGACATGAAAACGGCACAAAATGAAGACGGGTTCCTTGACGGCATGAAATGAAAACGGAACACTAACCGGTATCGTGTAAACGCCCGTGCCGTAACAGTTTGATGACGGTAATCACGATATATACGACCACAGTATTCGGGTCAGCAGTATTCACAAAGTCTTCTCAATTCTCATTGGAAGAGAATAGTCACATGCTAATCCGTCATTATATTATACCGGCACCGTGTAAACGCAAGACTTTTTGGCCTGTATTTACACACCGGCATGATTTTGTTCCGTTTTCAAATTATACCGGCATCGTGTAAACGGGGTCTGAGGTTTCTATTTCCAAAATGGTAATGAGGATGACGTCAATGTAGGCACTTGTGCGTATTTTTTTCTTTTCTTATCATAAACCGCTTGAAGATTTTAATGAAAAAATGATAAAATACAGAATATACTATTCAAGTATTCCATGACATGTGAATTGGGTAATATTTCTCGTGTAACGGAACACTGCATATGCAAATTATGCCTACATAGACGTCATCCTCATTACCATTTTGGAAATACAAACCTCAATATAACAACAAATAAAAGTTCAATCGAAAAATATTTTGGCTTTCAACTATACACATTAAAGGGCAATAGCACTAAAAATTAAGTTTGTCTAATCTGAAAGAACGCATAAAATTGTAATAGAAGATCCGTTACAACTTTTTCGTATCTTTCTGCGTTTTTAAGATATTTCAATTTGTTTGATATGTAAATGAGATGGTCTCTGACGTCAGGTGTGGGGTAAAATATTTTCACATGTAGTAAAACCAGTTATATCTCTAAGTTTGTTCAGCGAAATCATTTAAAACTGTGCACATAAATCATTAAAGAAATAATTTAAGACGCTGAACATTTCATGTTAAATATGTAAGTGATTTTGCTCTGTATGAAAATATTTTACCCCACTCCTGATGTCAGAGACCATCTAATTTACATATCAAACAAATTGAAATATCTTGAAAACGCAGAAAGATACGAAAAAGTTGTAAAATATCTTTTATGACAATTTTATGAGTTCTTTCAAATTAGACAAACTTAATTTTTAATGCCAATACCCTTTAAATAGAATCAATATGCAGTATTATTATATGGCAGCAGCGCTGAAGGGTCCGAATACGGAAATCCTGTAATTTGATTGGTTCATAAGCGGTCGGATATTTCCCGTATCCGCCCGCTGAGAGCGGAATCTGCCCTTCGGGACCGTAAGTTAATTTTATAAACAAAATGGCAGTCATGATCGGCAACAAGATGGATTATAATTTCCGAACTAACTCTTTGTTGAAATATATCGTGCAGGTATGTTGTTCTAAATTTTATAAGCTTTCATTTGATGTATAGTTCGAGTTTCCACATTTGGTGAAAGTTTTTAAAATGTCCAAAACGTTCGTAACATTGTTCGTAATAATATAACATTTACTTCTCACAAGTATTAGAATTCCAGATGATTTTTTATTCAAACTACTTAACGTACGATCTTGAGCAATATGTCGAACAAAAGCAATTGAAAATTACTATTTGGGGTAAAAAGTTCAGGATTCTAGCTCAACGGAAAGTACTTTAAAAATGGGAAAATGTCTGCCATTTTCGTTTTAATAGTTCGCAAGAAAGATGGATCGAGTTTTCACAGAACGTTCACAAGATTTATGGCCATATAATAAACTACTTATTGACCTCGCTTGTTCGGTCTGTACTAGTGAAATATCGGACCTCTGTTTTTTGCACAGACCTCAACTCGCTGCGCTCGTCTCGGTCCGTACTTAAAAAACATCGGTCCGATATTTCACTAGTACAGACCTCACGCTCGGTCAATAAGTAGTTAATATATTTGGGTTTATAAGCACTTATAAAGTAAAGTAAAAATACAATACTGAACAGGATAGTAAACAGTTTTTGTTGTGGGTTACCACTAGCTGAAAGACTAAAACTTATGATGTAAGTGTGAAGCACTGATCTCTATATAACTGGATTGCTAATGAAACGTTGGAAATTTTCAAACAATGAATCAAACGTTGGAAATTTCCTTTGGGGTATGGTCTGATTACATCTGCAATGTGTGGTTTCGTGTAGTTAAACTAATCCAAATATATGACTGATTTTCCGTTTTATCCCACATACAACGTGTGACGTCATTCCTCAAATTGCATAGCCAATAACTCAAGAATGGGATAAGATTTGAAAGGCATGTAAAAGCCATTTTTCATTATCTTAGGTGTTTTTCCAAATACCTATCTTAATTAAAGTGCCTATGAAACGAAAACGAAGTTGTCTTATTCGAAAGAACACTTAAAATGATAGAGTAACAACTTTTGCAGTTTTTTTGCTTCCTTGCTTCGTTGTTGAGATATTTCAGTTTGTTTGATATGCAAATTAAACATTTTGACGTAAGATGTGCATAATATGATTATCGAAAAAAGTTATATACCTTTGCTATTATCAATCCAAATTAATTCTAAAGAAGCATGTGGGTGTGTTTCGCCCATAACAGTAAACGTGTAAATTTTCAAGCCCTTAGATTGGAAAATACCAAAGATATAACTTCTTTTCGATAACTCATTATGCACGCGTGACATCAAAAATGTTTAATTTGCATATTAAACAAACTGAAATATCTCAAGAACGAAGCAAGGAAACGAAAAACTGCAAAATATGTTACTCTACCATTTTAAGTGTTCTTTCAAATAAGACAAACTTAATTTTCGTTTCATAGGCACTTTAAAGGCCTGGCCAAACGCTTTCAACATCGCATTCAACATCATTCAACATTGTTGAACGATGTTGAATAGTGTTGAAAGCACGAGTGGCCAAATTAATTCAACATCGTTCAACATTCATGAATGGCAATTAATTGAACGCGGGCTACCACAAAAGCTGGAATCGACAATATCCCGCATGGCGCATGTCTCTGTTCAACAAAGTTGAATGAAATGTGGCCAAATGCGTTCAACACGTTTCAACATTTTGAGAACAATAGAAATGCTGAACGCGTGTTGAACGAAAATTTGAACATGTTCAAATTTCGTTCAACATCATTCAACACCATTCAACAACGTTCAACATCATTCAACAGGGGTAGCCAAACGCTTTCAACATGTTGAATTCAACAATGTTGAACGATGTTGAATGAAATGTTGAAAGCGTTTGGCCAGGCCTTAAGTTTTATTTCATATGCACAAAAAATCTATCTGTCTCCTGTCTCATAGATCAATGCATTACACTTAGTCTTACCGGTTCGAATATTCTCCCAAAACACTTCAATATACGCATTGCGGTCTGGACGTGATTGCTCGTGATAGAAGCCAAGAGCATGCATTAATTCGTGAATAATTACTCCTTTATTATTACAGCCAGTTCCCAGAGAAACTTTCTGTTTGTCATTTAACCAGTAACTTCGTCCAATAGAAGACCAGCAGCTTCAAAGATGGATCATAAAAAAAACAAGATATACATTTAAATCAATGAAATGTTATTTTGAATAAAAGCAAATCGAGTAATAAGAGATTATTAACCGAGAACGAGGTCTGTACGGGAAAATATTAGACCGAGGTCTTGACAGTACGGACCGAGCCGCAGGCGAGGTTCGTTCAAAAAAGACCGAGGTCTGATATTTTCCCTACAGACCGAGTAAACGAGGTTAATAAAGCGTTTATTATATGGCTATTTCAAGTTTTTCAATAATTACTGTATCAAACTTAGTGTGAAAACCTTAGAAATTGACACGAGCAAAATCAACATCCGGGACAGCGGTCCGTTTACGGAAAAAGACGGACCGTGGTCCGGATACGCATTTTTACGGACCGTGCGTTGACCAATCAGAACTCAGGATATTACAAAGCCATATAATAATAACAATTACGCACTCAAAGATTGCATATACTTGCACCATTGGGTTATTATAACAATTTTATCGGGCATTGTGGTGCGTTTTGCGGGCTAAAATGGATAATTCTGAGCGTATCAGTTTTAACAATTCTAAATCACTACTGGTTTGTTGTTTATGGAATTGTATACTTTTCTTGTCAATACTTTGGAGCAAAGATTGTTTTGACGACAAACGTTGCGTTTTTCTGCCAAGTTACATGTAAATTATGAGTTATGTAAATATTTGTTGCAATGAAATACACGCCGACGCGAAGGTGGTACTGTTCAAGATACTGTTTACCGTATACTGTCTTTGATTTCCTTTAAATGCCCACTAAAATTATTTTAATAGTAATACAGTTGATGTTCTTGGGCATAAATATGTTTTTGGCACATGTATAAATAGATAAAATGTTTGATTGCACTTTTGCATAGAATAAGGATAATGAGCGGAATCAAGCGTTTCTTCTACACGGAGAATCTTGTGGTCAGATTTTTATTTATTTCTCATCTAAATTTCAACCAAAATTGAAAGGGTTGGTACTTGGTCTATGATTAATTTTTCCACAAACTTTCATGAAAATCTGTGCAGTATTTTGTGAGATAGTCTGATAACAGCTAACAGCTTGTGCCTCCCTTAGTGCATAATGTTTGACGGAAAGTATTTAATATCAAGGACGAGTTATGGTAAAAATGTTGTAAACACTTTGGCTAGTACAGAAGAGTTTTAGCCTGATAAATGAGTCCCATATAGCAAGTCAAGAAACTTTTCATTATATTTACAATATTTGATATTTGAGAATTGTAACAGGCAGTTAGAGACACAGACAAACAGATGGACGGACATACAGACAGACGAACAAAGGTACGGACAGACGAACAGAGGGACGGACAGATGAACAGATAGACAGACAGATGAACAGATAGACAGACAGTCATACAGTCAGACAGACAGACAGACAGACACAGACACAGACAGACAGGCAGGCAGGCAGGCAGGCAGACAGACAGACAGACAGACAGACAGACAGACAGACAGACAGACAGACAGACAGACAGACAGACAGAGACAGACAGAGACAGACAGAGACAGACAGAGACAGACAGAGACAGACAGACATAGGACAGAGACAGACAGACAAACAAACAAACAAACAAACAAACAAACAAACAGAGGTGAGAACACAACCCCTGGTGGAAATAAAAATTACAACAAAGATAAAATGACAATTAGGTTGTAAGTAATGAAAAGAAAATAGAAGAACAAAAAAAGAGATAGACAGAAAAGAAGTTAGAGAAAAGTTAAGGCAAAAACGTAGTAAAAATTAAAAAAATAAGACAAGGAAAAAGTAAAAAGAAAATAAAAAATAAAAAATAAAGAAAAAAATAGAAAAGAAAATGAAACAAAAAAAAAAAGGGGGAAATTGTAAGAGAAAGTAGAATAAAAAGTAGGAAAAGGGAAAAGAAAAAAAAGAAAAAAGAATGAAAAATGAATAAAGGGGAAAAAAGAATAAAGAACAAAAACAGAGCAGAGCAGAGCAGAGCAGAGCAGAAGCTGAAGCAGAGCAGAACAGAACAGATCAGAACAGAACAGAACAGAACAAAAGTATGGTAAAATAATGTGAGGAAGGGAAAGGGTAGTCAAGCCAAGGCAAAGCAAGCTAAAGTAAGATAAGAGAAGATAAAAAAAAAAAAAATAGATAAATAAAGCAATGGGGAAAACACACAACACAATTACCCATTTTCTTTGATAAATATGATCCAATTCTTCTCCGTAGTTCTCGGCACAAACTTCAGGCACGACTTTTTGTGGTATTCATCAAAAGCACTCATGATATTGTCATGGTATGAACCTTAAAAATGATAACAAAGTTCATGCATGCATGCATTCATTCATTCGTTCGTTCGTTCGTTCGTTCGTTCGTTCGTCCGTTCGCACAAACATACATACAGTGCAGAAAAATACAGACCAGTACAGTACAACACAGTTCTAAAGTACAGTACAATGCATGCAGTATAGTACAGCACAGTATAGCACAGTACAGGACAGCACAGTACAGAGTACAGCACAGTACAGAGTACAGCACAGTACAGAGTACAGCACAGTACAGAGTAGAGTACAGGACAGGACAGCACAGTATAGAGTACAGCACAGTACAGAGTACAGCACAGTACAGAGTACAGCACAGAGTACAGCACAGTACAGAGTACAGCACAGAGTACAGAACAGCACAGTACAGAGTACAGTACAGAGTACAGTACAGCACAGTACAGAGTACAGCACAGTACAGAGTACAGCACAGAGTACAGAACAGCACAGTACAGAGTACAGCACAGAGTACAGAACAGCACAGTACAGAGTACAGTACAGAGTACAGCACAGCACAGGACATCACAGTAGAGTACAGTAGAGTACAGTACAGTACAGTACAGCACAGTACAGCACAGTATAGAGTACAGCACAGAGTACATACAGCACAGTACAGAGTACAGTACAGTACAGAGTACAGCACAGTACAGAGTACAGCACAGTACAGTACAGTACAGAGTACAGTACAGTACATGCAGAGTACAGTACAGAGTACAGTACAGGACAGCACAGCACAGAGTACAGCACACGACAGTACAGTACAGAGTACAGTACAGGACAGTACAGTATAGAGTACAGAGTACAGGACAGTACAGAGTACAGTACAGTACAGAGTACAGGACAGTACAGGACAGTACAGAGTAGAGTAGAGTAGAGTAGAGTAGAGTAGAGTAGAGTAGAGTAGAGTAGAGTAGAGTAGAGTAGAGTAGAGTAGAGTAGAGTAGAGTAGAGTAGAGTAGAGTAGAGTAGAGTAGAGTAGAGTAGAGTAGAGTAGAGTAGAGTAGAGTAGAGTAGAGTAGAGTAGAGTAGAGTAGAGTAGAGTAGAGTAGAGTAGAGTAGAGTAGAGTAGAGTACAAAAGGGCTATAGGTGTTACGTTAGTAGACCATTGCATACTTACTTAGTTCGCTTGCTATCTCGTAAGGTACAATACGGTCATGCCATAACTTTCTTTGCTGTCTTACAGCATTTCTCTTTGTTACTGCTTCTATAACTTGGCCATCAATATCCCCTTCTTCACTCATGTCAACTATTGCCTTCTCGTCTTCATCAAGAACAATATCTCCTTCATACAAATCCTTCAATCCAGAACCTACACAAGATTTTTAAATAAGTAAACAAGAGGGCACTCGGAGACTGTCTATACCTCCGCTAGTGAGTTACTAGGGGGTATTTATATGGAGGAGGGCCACCCTCTTGGTAGGGCTAGTCCTCTTTGCCGAGATCCCGCAACACAGCGTAATTCCTTGTAAAAATTTGTTTGCGTTTACGGATAAAGGAAGGACTGGGGGGGGGGGGGTAATCATCCTTACTTGCGGCTGAATTGCGAAGGACGCAGATCAACGTGGCCGTGTGTAGGCATATCAAAGGCGCTCCAGGCAGCCGCCAACGACACAGTTCAGACCACGGATCACAGCTAAGATGTTAGGTGTTGATTTTATGGAGGGAGGAAAACCGGAGAACCCGGCGAAAAACCCTCGAAGCACAGGAGAGATCAACTACAACTCTACTCACATGAGTTCCAAGCTGGACAACGGGGTCATTCCCAAGCGGTCACCCATCCAAGTACTAACCCCGTCTAACCGGGCTTAACTTTTTGGTGAGAGGCAGCGCCCTAACAGCACACGCCATCCGATATCCAGTCACCGAGAAGTGGTCACCGTATAGGCCAATTTCGAGGTGACTGCATGGATAGAGGATGAAACACTCTTTTGAGTGTCTGATCTAGCTTCTCAAACAAATCAGTATTTTATGAAAAAATCAGGTTAAAAGTTGGCAAAATTCTATGCTAATTAAGACCGGGTATCCAGTTCACCGTCTCGATACTGATTTCCTTTGTTTTCATCTTATGAATTATTAATGAGTTTGAGAAATATAGATCAATGTTGTGCGTTAAGTGATTTGAACAATCTCGTTCCCAGAGCCCACGTTCCCCACCCGGGAAACGAGAGACTCTGGGATAATCCGTTTCAAATCACAGGATTCTTGTTATTCCGGTTGAGGTACGCATGCGTAAACATCCGAGCGGAATCTGGATAGTATGTTCTCCTTGTTTGACTTTTCACCAAACAAGTCAATGGGGTTGCTGGCGAAGCTCGAATTACAGCATCTACACACATACGGCGAAGATATCGATCGCGGCAACGTCTTCACTGGAGTCTTGTCGACCGACATCTTTGTTATTTTGGTTTTATTAATTCTACTTCCGGTCACTTCAGACCAACTCATGCTCACTATTCAGCCAATAACGTAACGATTTGAAACGGATTATCCCAGAGTCTCTCGTTTCCCGGGTGGGGAACGTGGGCTCTGGGAACGAGATTGGTATTTGAAAAGAAAAATCAGAAATTCTAAACTATTTATGAGAAGCTAATTTCCATTATTGTTACAGTATTTATGAACGCAGAGGTGCGAACATTTTAGACATTTTAAAAAGTTACGCATAACGCAAAAACTTGAACTATACAACAAATGAAAGCTTATGAAATTTCTAACAACATACGCACTCGATTTATTTCAACAATGCGTAGTTCTGAAGTTATTAGCCATCTTCTTCCGTATTAATAAACAAATATGGCGGGATATTCTCACGTCTGGAGCAATGTACTTACCAAAGCCTCGCTTTTATGCTAATTATTTATTAGGCCATGTTCACACTAAACCGTTTTCAAACGAAAACGGAGACCTCGTATCGAAAACGTATCAAAAATTTTCCGTCCACACTATCGTTTTCGCCGTTTAGTCAAGCGCTAAAAAGATCAACAGGGGTATGAATGAATAGTTCTAGGT
This sequence comes from Paragorgia papillata, assembly GCA_035771165.1. Lineage (NCBI taxonomy): Eukaryota > Metazoa > Cnidaria > Anthozoa > Scleralcyonacea > Coralliidae > Paragorgia > Paragorgia papillata. The sequence continues at coordinate 3,587,930 of JAWNZC010000368.1, read as the reverse complement.
GACTGAAACCAAGATAACATGATCGTGACATCATCGTTTTCCAAAAGCTTCGTTTTTGCCGTCCACACTGGTGCAGAAAAACGGCTTCTTCGAATGTTTCCACTCTGAAGAGCGTTTTGCTCCGTTTTCGGTCACCGAAGACGTCGGATTAGTGTGGACGAAAGGCCTAACCGTATCAAAAAGTCCCCGTTTTCGTTTGAAAATGGATCAGTGTGGACATGGCCTAATTACTATCTTGGGGAACGTCTATTAGATTCTGTTTCAAGCAGGCACGTAGCCAGGATTTTGAAAGGGGAAGAGCGAAACTTCTTTAATTTTGAAATCTAGAATCTCTAAAATGGCAATACCTGCATTTTGGGAGAAGATTTTACACAATTCTGAAAGTTTGAAAAGTCATGGAGACTGGATTAGGAATTTAACTCTATTCTTATTCAAACATTTTGTATTGTTATATACCAAAGACTTTCGTTTGCCAAAGATGATATCCTATTGGTCAAATCATGGTCACGTGTTGTTCAACAAACTCAATGTTTCTTTCTGCCGAGGGAAACATTGCACTCTTTCCCTCTGACGTCAACAACGAAGAAGGAAACAGTGCAATGTTTCCCTCTGACGTCAGCTTTAATCATGCGTTGTTCACGTGAATACACAATGATTATTGCATCAGATCAAGAACTTTGGACTTTTAGGAACATTTTGAAAACAAGAGCTGTTTCGAGCTTGTTTGGTACGAAATAGTCCATTTTCCAAAGGAAAGAATATCTATACATATCTTCAAAGAAAGTCTGAAGAAAATCTGGATAAATTTAAAGCTGTTCTTTGTACTTGTTGAGTCTGGTGTATTTGTTCAGTTGAATTGAAATACGAAGACAAAGTCAAAGTGTTTTGGTAAGTCTTTTTGCCTTTTACAGGTTTCGAGTTAGTTTTGTATTTTGTATTTTAAAAGTCTTTGCTTTGAAGCCTTCGGGTCCGTAAAACTCGATGTTTCCCTCGGCGCCAGTCAACAAGTGTATATTATTAGTCACTAGCGTCAGAAGAGCGACTGAGATCCAGTCAATAACCGCTGGGTAAATCACCTGTGCATCTGAGTACGAGTGTTCAAAACAAAATTTCATCATGCAAAGGGGGGGGGGGGGGGGGGGAGAGAGCGACCGCTCCTACCGCTCCCCCTCTGCCTACGTCCCCTGGTTTCAAGAAAGCAATACCAAAATAAAAAAGTGGCAAGTTTCAGTATATATACAATATGAGAGGACAAACGACGACTAATCAAATTCAAACATCTAACTATTCAGATTTATCAACAATCTTTAGTCAAAATGGAAATACCTTCCCACTTCCGCTTCTGTAGTTGGTTGTGTACTACTGTATTTCTGTAGCCGCTACTGAAGCGTGAGGAAAGTCTAGCGATAAAAGTCGCCAATTCTTGATGTACATTCGTCTGTTGGTATCGATTTGGGATAAACATCTATTGTATTATGATTAAATGCCATTTAAAGCTAAATTCATATACTATTTTTGTACAGTTTTCAACAAAAAAATTTCTCAGGCTTCGGTAGTGGCTGCAGAAATACAGTAATACGCAACGAACTACAGAAGAAGAAGTGGGAAGGTATTTCCATTTGGACTCTAAGATATAAAGTAATATTTATAAACCGCGCAGGAGGGCTTTATCGGATCAAAACACGAGGCGATAGCCGAGTGTTTTAGAGCCGATAAAGCCCGTACTGCAAGGTTTTTAAATGGCTTCTAAAAAGAATCACTTCATACGTTCATTGGCGTAGTAATTTTGAAAATTAAGCTTATCTCAGCCGTTAAAAACCAGCGAGAAACTTAGAGCGAGTCTATATCACATATATAGATCCGATACGCTCGTGATTTTTCTTTGTGTTTTCCTCATGAATTATTAATGAATTTTAGAACTGTTTTTAAAGTGTGTTTTTTTAAATAAAGAAGAATAGCCTGTTCAATTTCTCATCTTGTTCCAAACGGATATTTTTGGTTTTAAAATAATGCAAGTAAAAGATACTATTACGGATTTGGCATGAGTCAGCTATGATGTCATTTAGTAATTACGTAAATATATTATATATAGAATGAAGTATGTTACTATAATTATATACTCTAGAAACTATATATATAAGCAGCCATCGAACATATATCAGGCATGCCAGTAAACTATAATTTCCAAATGAGGAATACCGGCGTTTTCAGTTTCTCAAAATATTGTCTCGTTCTCGAGATATTTAAGTTTCTGAAACATGTAAATTAGGTGCCTCGTGACGTCATTCACTCACACAGGCAAAAATAAGATTTACAAAATGAGTAATATATCTGAAACTATGAAGTGGAAATAATTTAAACTTTGCACAAGAATAGTTATGGGGAAAATACACTCCACCGTTCACATTACGTTGTTTCCATGGATACCGTTTGCAAACAGGCGTCTTCCATTTGTAACACACAAAAATAGAAAAATATATTATAGAAAAATTTATATCAGAGAAACATGAGAACATTTTTCATGATTTCTTACACTGCTAAAGTGAACCGAAAAATTTTCGGATGACTCGAGCGCAATCTGAACTCGCATCTTCGGGATTCCGGTCCACCGCTCTACCCAGCCTGGTTCCCAGGCCTCTCTTTTTAACGTCGAGCGGCAGACCAAATTGTGAGAGGCCTGGAATAAAATGTTTTGCTTGGCCCCAAATCAGGCATGCATATGTATGAGAGTGAGCTATATGTATCAAAGTAGTTACGAAGTCAGTCCTGGAGTTCCTGCCGTTGGTTTTATTGTTCCTTCCTTTTCAAGTCCATACGGATTGTTAACCTGTTCCCGGAATCTCCTATTGACTGTTTCGTTGTGCGCAGACGACAGACAAGTTTCTGAACTTTAGTTTAGTTTTAATCTTTACAGACATTTTCAATATCTGTTCTAAGTTTCTTGTTAATTAAATAAATAATTGTAAAAACCAAACAGCTGAGGTTACACTTTTTGTTGCGCATAGCGGTCACGTAACAACTAACAATACCTTACGACGTCATCTATTCCACAAATTCCGTAAAGGAGGAATATCTACGGAAATAATACCTAGATTGTGCTGAAACTTTGAAGCTGTTCTAATACGAATGGTACATTTCAATGTACACAGTTATTTCTTGGTTGATCTGTGTGGAGTAAATGACATCATGCGGTATCTCAGTTTACATGTTACAACAAAAACCTGAAGTATTCTTACCGGTGTTGACTTTAGTAATCATGTCCATGGCCGCTTCTTCCCTATCGTTGAAACCTTCAGAAAACAAAAGAAATCTTATTATAAATATAAGTGCCCAGCAAAAAACACGGATAAAAGCCATCAAACACAAGGCATAAAAACGTAATATTTATTCTAACGTTTCCTTGTTTACATCACAACAACTTCGAAGATAATAGTTCAATATGGGTTTTACAGGATATATAAACGAATACATTCTTTCTCATCATCATGTCACAGGACATCCTATACCTTTTAAAGCGATTCTCCGATGAAAATATTCTTGGCAATGTTTTTGCATAATTCTAAAGAGGATATGGTAGTTGGTAATCGTGCCAAGTTTCATTTCAAAAGTCGTTGAAGAAAAGGTGATATTTTACGTGTGAAGTTTGTATTTTGGAGCACCGCCATTAAAGTGGCCGAGCTTGAGAAGAATGAGTCGAGGATAACTTTTGACGTCATAGACTCAACAAAAACAAAAGATCATTGTTGTTGTCAACAAAAGGGTAATTGTTGTTATTGAGTCTATGAAATCAAAACAATATATAAATATTAATTAGATAGCATAAGTTAATATAATAAATAATTGTATACTAAAACGTATATGATTTGACTTTCCTTTTAAATGTATTATACGATTTCTCATTTCGTATTTCTTCACTAAGAGAGTTAAACAACAGTACTCCTTGGTGCAAGAAAGATTTTCTTCAACATCAACAACAATTCTTCTATTTACGTGCAGTTTTTACATCATCATGAATACTATTATGAGGACCAATAATTCTGATGGCGCGATCCTGAAGTCTCTGTAATTTGAGGTTTGCAGAGTCACTGAGACCCAGGTAAATACGATAACAGTAGAACATAATAGGATTGATCATAGTTTGGTAAATGCGTTCAGCAACATAATGGCGGCGCTTCAAAATGAGTAATGAGTAATGATTTATTTAACGTCGTAAGCACAGGATGTGGTCGCCCAATCATCCGAGCCAGAGGCTCATGTTAAAGTGCACGACATAAGCTAAGACCTAAGCGTTGATTTTACGGAGGGAGGAAAACCGCAGAAGCCTGCGAAAAACCCTCGAAGCACAGGAGAGACCAACTAAACTCTACTCACATGAAATTCAAGTTCAAGAACAGGGTTATTCCCAGACGGTCACCCATCCAAGTACTAACCCCGTCCAACTGGGCTTAACTACAGCGGTGAGAGGCAGCGCCCTAACAACACACGCCACCCGTGTGTACAAACTTCACACTTAAAATACAAACTTCACACTTAAAATATCACCTTTTCTTCAACGAATTTTGAAATGAAACTTTGCACGATTACTAACTACCATAACATCTTTAGGATTATGCAAAAACATTGCCAACAACATTTTCATCAGAGAACCACTTTAACTCATTCCTGTCCGAGGGCTTCCCCAGAGATGAATAATATCGTCTGGCGTTAGCCAGAATAAAATACTAAAGACCGATTTCAACAGGAAAGAATTAGGGAGATATTTTATAATGATTTTAATATAATTTCTTCTTGTTCGTTTGAATCTGAACTTCCTTTACGCAAAAGCTTTTTTAATTAACAAGCTGAAACCTTGTCTTGAATGCCAATATCGGTTCAGTACCTCTCTATCTGTTCTGATTTCTCACTATCAATATCTTCTCACTTAGTATCATCTTACCTTCTAGGCTTATAAGGGAAGCACGGGGGAACGCGTGTGCTGTTAGCCATAGTCAATCGATATATGGTCTGGAAACTCGGCAAACTTCAAAGCGCCTATAATGAGCTGTGATTTTATGTTGAACCGTACCTTACACCGTGCACATCCTTTGTTTTAGGTTTATTTAAATAGCACGGTTGAGTGATTGAACTGAAACGTTGCTATTGGACAATTCGTTCATTATACTAAAATACAACGTGTTCAGTGACCGTGCACAAAAATGCATAAAGGCGAACAAAAAGATAGACCAAAGACTTTAGCTGAGTTTCCAGACCATATCTCGATTGACTATGTGTTAGCGCACTGCCTCTCACCAAAATGTTAAAGTGGCACTACGACGAAAAAATCGTGAATCTAATATTGATACCAGTAAACTATAATTTCCAAATGAGGAATACCGGCGTTTTCAGTTTCTCAAAATATTGTCTCATTCTCGAGATATTTAAGTTTCTGAAACATGTAAATTAGGTGCCTCGTGACGTCACTTACTTACACAGGCAAAAATAAGATTTACAAAATGAGTAATATATCTGAAACTATGAAGTGGAAATAATTTAAACTTTGCACAAGAATAGTTATGGGGAAAATACACTCCACCGTTCACATTACGTTGTTTCCATGGATACCGTTTGCAAACAGGCGTCTTCCGTTTGTAACACACAAAAATAGAAAAATATATTATAGAAAAATTTATATCAGAGAAACATGAGAACATTTTTCATGATAGATAAAGATGAACATTTTCCGCTAGTCCTCTTGCTCGATGCCTATTCTGTGACGTCACCAAAATACGTTCGAGAGAAAAGAGGACTAGGAACTAGTCTGGCTCTACCTGTTGAGCTATCGAGCCGCACAGGGATTGGAGGCGAGTTATATCCAACTTAAGTGCACGAGATATTCTCGCGAAATTTTTGAGTTGACTTTAGCAATGTAGAAAAATATTTAACTGACACAATGTAACTTGTAGCTCAACAAGTAGTTGTGACACGTGTACGGTTTGATTGGCCTCATCTGAGTTACTTACAGTGCTGTGAGTAACTTCGTTACAAGTAACTTCGTTACAGTAACTAGTTACATTTTTAAGTAACTGTAACTGAAACTAGTTACTTTTTCTGAAGAAGTAACTGTAACTACAACTAGTTACTTTTTGAAGAAGTAACTATACCTAGTTACTTTTTTAAAGAACTGTAACTAGTTACAATATTTGGTTTAAAAATGTGACTATAGTTACTCATTTTCAGTTAAGGATGTCATTCTTTCTTGATAAAAAATGGTTTTGATATAATAATAAAGATACATTATATACAATTTGACTATTTCTGCTTAGTGACAACTATATTTAGCTGTAAAAACATAATTATGGTACTAGCATCTAAAAACCAGTAATTTCTTTGTTGATTCTAGTAACATGGACAAAGGAATGTAACTTTGTAACTAGTTACAAAATATTTGCAGTTACTTTGCAACTGTAACTAGTTACTTTCTTTTCATTGTAACTTTTATCGGTAACTAGTTACTTTTCTAATGATGTAACTGTAACTGAAACTAGTTACAAAAATTATGTAATTTTTACAGCACTGGTTCTTTATAAGCCTCAGCTGGCAGTCCCACATTACCAGAAATTGATGACAAAATGGCCGCAGCTTAAGGGCTAATTTACATATAGCCTTTATGAAATGGCATCTAATTTTGAACAGTAAATATATAGAGGGGAAATATTAAAATGAAAATTCTGCTAATTGAGTATCTCGCCTACTATTTGCCGACCTCGCTATTTAAGCAACAGCGATTTTCAAATTATTCACTTCCTTATTTGTTTAAATCAGGTCTACCTACGATCTGCCAAATGACTATATCTCTCGAGCTATCGTTTGTCAATGTTTGTCATGCATGGTGTGTTCAAAATGCCCATTGTCTTGTTGTCATTACAAGTCGGGTAGTTGTTAAATTAGACGTATACAACTTCAGCCAATTTGGTCAATATGTAATTTATTACATACAAGATAAAGGTTCCTCTATCAACTCTCAAACATTTGACCAAAGACGATTTTGAAAGTATCAAACAAAATCCTACCGCAATCCAGTGGTGCATGCATGACTTGCTTATTTGTTCACTATTTTCAACACAATTTGGCAGATCGCAGATATACCTGATGAAAATAAATAGGTGACGAAATGATTGGATAATGGTTGTTGTTTAGATCAGGATGTCGGCAAATAGTTGGCAAGCTACTCAAAAAGCAGAATTCTCACTTTAATATATTCGCCTTATACAGCTAAATCAATTAACGTTGTCCTGGCCAAAGCCAAAAGGCTAAAGCCAAAAGGTCAAAGCCAAGCGCGATTAGTACGATGGGAATAACTATTTAAATAGCAAAGCACACATTTATTATAAGTAATAACATGACTTGAGGCCTGCGGCCTGCGGCCCTTGGACTTTCACAAACTTTCCCTCGGCGGCGGGGAAATTTAATCGCTAATTTCCCGAAAAGTCATGTTTTTAGTTTGTAATATTATGATCGCCGAGGAAAACTTTGAGAATCTTAGCGACAGGAAATTTACACGGTTGATCAGAGAAGTTGCATCTAATTTTCCCGTGCATGTTGATGAGGGAAAATATATGCAAGCGGGAAATTTAGAAGAAGACAAAAGATTTCTTTGTCTTCTAATTTTCCCTCATCAACATGCACGGGAAAATTAGAAGACAAAGGATAAATTTCCCTCTTGCATGAGCGATGAGGGAAATACGAGGTTTACATTCCCTCGGAGAACAAAAGAATCCGAGGCGATCATGGTATTACTATATTTATTGGCCAAAATCATACAAATAAACCAAACTTGCCTCTCTGGGGATTATTAACGAGAATTCGCGCTTGGCTTTGTCCTTTTGGCTTTAGTCTTTCGGCTTTGGTCAGGACAACCTTAATTGATTTAGCTGTACAGGGTGAATAAAAAAACCCTGATGCCTTTCATATTCAAATTAGCCGCATAGCGGCTGTAATTTGACAGAAGTTCCCTAAATATCTCATGGGTATACGAAGCCGATATCAAATAAGTGAACCCTAAATATCTCATGGGTATACGAAGCATATCAAATAAGTGAATATCAAATAAGTGAACCTTATTTGATATGCTTCGTATACCCATGAGATATTTAGGGTTCACTTATTTGATATGCTTCGTATACCCATGAGATATTTAGGGAACTTCTGTCAAATTACAGCCGCTATGCGGCTAATTTGAATATGAAAGGCATCAGTTTTTTTTGATTCACCCTGTATATTTACTGTTCAAAATGGGACGCCATCCTCTAAGGAATATATGTAAATTGGCTTTCAAGCGTTGGCCATTTTGTCATTAATTTCTGGTAATGCAATAGCTCAGTGGTAGAGCGCTGGTGCGTTTCTCTACAGCAGTGATTCGACTTCATTTGAAATTATAATTCTTCACATCTGAGTTCTATAGTGGCTCAATGGTTATGAGCGTCTGGCTAGCATTCGGAAGGTTGTGGGTTCGAGTCCACTGATCTCTATATAAACTGGATAGGGCATTCCCTTTGGCCAGCAGTCAAACATTTCGTGCCAGTCGCCGCCATCTTACGTAGTGGAACATATGACGCTTTGCGGCCTGAGAACTTGTTCCCAATCCCAAAGTTGACTGGCCAAAGCAATCTTGACGTCAGCACGGTCAGATTATCCGGGGGTAGGAATATTAAGTACTCTGTGCCGGAGGAGTCGGAAAAGCCGTAAAGCGAACAACAGATGCCGTTTCGTTTAGTTTTCACTGTTTAACAACAAATACAGTCAAAAGATGGCAAGTACACAACACGAGATATTGTTAAGGCATTAAGATTACTATAAAAGGTACAATTTAAGACTTGGAATTGAATTCTTCGTAGATTTTATAGTCTGTTTTTCAGTTTATATTATTGTGAAGTTTCTTCGTTGTCGGCACTGAAGAAAAACGAAATTTAAATGTTTTACAGTTCAGTAATAGAAACAAATGCAAGAAATTAGCGTCTTAAACCTTATTAAGTACTTCTTGTGTCCTTACATTCGTTTAAATTTTCTTAAAATAAATCTTTTTGTCTGTTTTCAATCTACGAAAGCTTATGAACTTCAGTGGCAGCCATCTTGGGTAGTGGTCACGTCATCATACAACTGGCACGCTAAATCCGGCCTCATGCCCCATCCACTTTTACTGAGATCAGTGGTTCGAGTCCCGTCTAGAATTTTGGGGCTTTTTTTGAAAACAATTTCATTAAAAACACACAAAAAAATATTTCTACAGTATTAAAGTTGAATCGTTTTCTCACCTTCAGGAAATGATTTTCCATCACAGGCAGTCGAGAAAAGAATGGCAACGGTATAGCTGAAAAGAAAATATAGCCAATTCATCCTTAATATTTCTTAACAACAACACAAGGTCTGTCACTGACAGACAATGAAACAAATGGCTATCTGGGTTAACGAATTTATAGCGTTTATAGTTTAGCTTTGTTAATGAAGTGAAATAGAAGACCTGTGCATTTTCTCACGTTTGTTTGTTTAAAGCCGCTTTATGTTAATTTGGCTCTGTGTTAAACCAACAGTAAAACAGCTTAAATAAATAGGTCTATTTGAGAGTTATTCTCAGAGGAACATAGGACAATTTTAAGATTCTCACACACGGCCGAAAACAACTTAAAAATACAATGAAACGTACGTAGATACGTTGGTTGACATTAGTCAAGCTCAATTACTCAGAAAAGATTTCTGAGCCCCAGACAAGGTTCGAACCTGCAACCTTCTAATGACCGGTTAGACGCTCTAACCATTGAGCCACTGAGGCTCACATGGAGAGCTAAGGTTGCAAATTCATAGTCGTATGTGCTCCTAAGTGGTCGCGTTTGCATATGAGATGTTGCTGTTAAGGCCTGACCAAACGCTTTCAACATTTCATGCAACATCGTTCAACATTGTTGAACGCATGTTGAACGAAAATTTGAACATGTTCAAATTTCGTTCAACATCATTCAACAACGTTCAACAGGATGCCCAAACGCTTTCAACATGTTGAATCACGGTTGAATTCAACAATGTTGAACGATGTTGAATGAAATGTTGAAAGCGTTTGGCCACGCCTTTAAAGTGTCATGATAAGTTGTACGTATGCATGTAGTGCATGTAGTGCATGTGGTACGTTTGCGAGCTTGGTGTAATGTAACAGACCTTTGGTAGATGTTCATCAAGCTCAATTGACTCAGAAACAATTTCTGAGCTACAGTTAGACGCCCTGAGCCACTGAGTATGGCGCGCCGTTTCGGCCAAAAGCATTCGAGAATTTTTTTAAGGTCGAGAATCGGCCAAAAACATGCGAGAATTTTTTAGCTCATCGTATTATTTTTTCAGCGGTCGAGAATTTCTAATCGTATATTTTGGTTTGTCAATCCGATTTTTTTTAGCAGTCTAACTTTATTTTATCGATTCGGTTTGCGTAGTCAAGTTTTTTTTCAAGTAGTCGAGAATATTTTCATTATTTGGTCGACAACTTAGGTAAAACATATTGGGGAGGCGTGGAATATTTTATAAAGTGGGAAGTTACAAATAGTTGTACACTTTCTCTGGGTCGGTGACCGAAAGTTATATAAGCAAATTATGGTTCTACCGATGCGATCGTCAAGTAGTCTTGCACTATCAGTGTTGTATATACTGCATGAACAGTCTTTTCAATAACTACAGGGTGTCCCCAAAAAAATGCCCCCCCCGTTCGTTTTGTACTGCATCTTCTTTAATTTGGGTACAAGAAGTAAATTTTTATATCACGCCGAAAGCCCATCACTCCTTCTTTGTTGTCTGCAATTTTCAGAGCTAAATAGTTATCTACTCGCTTCCTGGAGTCATTTAAAGAGGGAACATCAAAATTTGAACTTGTCCAAATTATGCAAATTATCTATGCTACCTACAGATTTGGAAAAATACAGGGTGTCCCAAACGAATGTCGCCCATCCCGTTTTTGACCACAGCTTTGTTTGAGTGCGGAATACAAGTTTGAATACATATGCATGTGAAAACTGACCACAGGGGAATAAAGTTTGATTCCAAATGAAGCAATGCGGTATCAAATCATGTGGGGTTCCTTGGGGTAATAACAATGCTCATGAGAGTTCCATGCACATGTTTGCCATGTAGGCAGAAGTGCACTTTACTTCATCCGTCTTAAGATGGTTGGACAACAATTCACTCTCGGGGAGAGAGCATTCATGGTACTTTCCTATCATGAAACAAGAAGCCCAACAAGGACAAGGGAAGCCTTTAGGAGAAGATTTCCAAATCTTGACGTAGCATACATAATTTGGACAAGTTCAAATTTTGATGTTGCCTCTTTAAATGACTACAGGAAGCGAGTAGATAACTACTTAGCTCTGAAAATTTCAGACAACAAAGAAGGAGGGATGGGCTTTCGGCGTAATATAAAAATTTACTTCTTGTACCATAATTAAAGAAGGTGCACCTCATAAATGGACGGGGGCATTTTTTTTGGGACACCTTGTATATTGGTTGACATGTATGTCATTTCTGGTGTAGCGTAAACTCCACACAAAAGTAGAAAGCCTGTAACATCTTTCGAAGTTTTTTGTTTCCTTGCTTCGTTCTTGAGATATTTCAGTTTGTTTGATATTCAAATTAAACATCTTGACGTCACATGTGCATAATGAGTTATCAGAGAAGTTTATATATCTTAAGCTTTACTACCATCAAACCAAATTAATTCGAAGGAAGCGTGTGGGTGTGTTTCGCCCACAGCATTAACGATGTTATAAAAACAATTTAATTTTTTCGCACTGATAGAAAATGATTTATTTGTTATAAAATCAATCTTGGTATATTGAGAAAATGTCAAATAATAATATTAGGTGCTATTCCGAGTGGCGAATCCGTCATTATATTATACCGGCACCGTGTAAACGCAAGACTTTTTGACCTGTATTTACACGGCATGATTTTGTTCCGTTTTCAAATTGTACCGGCATCGTATAAACGGGGTCTCAGTGTTGTATATACTGCATGCATGAACAGTCTTTTCAATAACTATATTGGTTGACATGTATGTCTGTGTTTCATTTCTGGTGTACCATAAACTCTACACAAAAGTAGAAAGCCTGTAACATCTTTCGCCGTTTTTCGCTTCCTTGCTTCGTTGTTGAGATATTTCAGTTTGTTTGAAATGTAAATTAAACAACTTGACGTCACATGTGCATAATGAGTTATCAGAGAAGGTTATATATCTTTGCTATTATCAAACCAAACTTAATTCGAAGGAAGCGAGTGGGTGTGTTTCTCCCACAGCATTATAACGATGTTATAAAAACAATTTAATTCTTTCGCACTGATAGAAAATGATTTATTTGTTATAAAATTAATCTTGGTATATTGAGAAAATGTCAAATATTCATAATATTAGGTGTTACTCCGAGTGACGAATCATACTGGGAAAGTACAAAAAAATTCTACTCGATCGCAGCTGGGATTCGAACCACCCGCGACCTTCGGTTTACTAGTCCGACACTCTATCGACTGAGCTACATGGTCAAGTTGGGAGCAGGTGTCCCAGTTAATTTGGACCCCCCTAAATTCGGACCCCCGGTCCAAATCTACTAGTAGTTTTGGACCCCAGTTGGCGTATTTGGACCCCCCCCTCCAAAAGTTAAATATATGTAGTGTGAACACAATAATATAAACGAAATTCATTAATAGCGAACAGTCTGAAGTTTTTTTGTCACTTTATATTAGTGATAAAGAACACAAACCGTAAAATAGAAACCACTAGCAGAGTTAGTAAAAGCGATCTCCACGCTCTCCATTTTTAGCGATGTAGTACTTACTCAGTTTAATAACAGTGTTAAGATTTTTGAATTTAGATAATGTTACTGGTAATATAATTTTATCTGATGCATGTACGTCAACGAACCAAATTTTCGAACTATGAAAATGTCGCCCAACAATGTTTTTTATTCGCTATTGCAACACAATAAGCACGACTATGTGAGGTTTATAACTGGCTTTGGATATGAAATGTTTAAAAAGGGGAGTCCAAATCCGCCAACGGGGGTCCATATTTACTAGTAGATTTTGAACCCCCGGTCCAAATCTACTAGGAGATATGGACCGGGGGGTCCAAATCTGCTGGGGGGTCCAAATCCGCTGTGACACAGGTCGTGGAATGATGGTACTTATATTTGATATTTTGAAACTGCAATTTAGTTTCTTATATTTCTTCAGTATATTCTCGACCTATCCCACAATAATTAGTCTCTGTCATTTTAAATTAAAAATAAAATTAAGTCTTGCGTTTATGAAGTATCATATGTTTTGCACTTCCTTAATGAAATATTTATTAAATGTATAAATAATTTATTATTTATTAGTTTGACTAATATGTTGAACATCGTACAAACGGCTTCCGAAAACGCTGTCAAACACTCAATAAAACAATTTTAATTAAGAAAAATACAAGAGATTTTGACGCCGACCTAATTTGAAATATGCAACTCAACGAAATTTTCCAGTTGGGAAAAATGACATTAGCCCACGGAATCGTACGCTATAGCACCGAATAGAAATACAACCAGAAGTCCAACTCGAGTGACAACTTGTCCGCATTTCTTCAATGCGCAGGCGCGATATTGTACGCCATCCGACGCCATCCTACGCAATGTCCTACGCCATCCTACGCAATCCTGGCAAGTTCCCCCGGCAGTTTTAACCTTCTTTTGAAGATCCAAATTGCCGGGGGAACTTGCCAGGATTGCGTAGGATGGCGAGGAATCAAGATGCGCGAGACGACATGCGCGAGGACATAAACTTCAAAGGTTCCGACGCGAGTTGGACTTCTGGTTGTATTTCTATTCTGTGACTGTAGTCCATAAAATCCATAGATAAAGGAGGGATAGATTGTCGACTCGGTTCTGGAGACGGGGAGACGGGCCCACTATGGGTGATCCAAGATGGTGGCTCAACCAAGTAAAAGCTCAAGTGACCCTAAAGGCGGTCCTCGCACGAGCACTCGCACGCTTTCCACTGTATTTCCACCAAACGCAGCTCGTTGCGATAACTCGTGGTTGATGAAGTGATAGCGGAGTTTTTCGAACAAACTTCGAGGTGTTTGGATATCCTGATGAAGCACTCTTCTGAGTGTTTGATATAGTATCTCAAACAAATCGGTATTTTAAGAGAAAATCGAGGACAAGTCACTTTGAGTGACTCTCAAGAATTGTTTGTCCAAATTTTGGATCGGTTAAATCGATATATTTTCAGTGATGGAACTTCTTGCTTTTATTTCACTCCTTTTTTTTGCTTAAATTCCTTTAAGATAACCTGAGTGTATTGTAGAAATACTTTGGTTCAGAAAAGCTACCTCTTGGCTTTCGCCAACTTGGTCACTTCAGCCGCCATCTTAATTGATTTTGCCGGTTGCGCCGCCATTTCGGAGCTCCACAGTGGGGACATTATCGAAACAGTGATCCTGTTGTGAGCCTCCTATATCTATGGCAAAATCGTGCGCGCTACAGTCCGCATAATCGTACGCTATAGCCCACAGAATCGTACGCTATAGCCCTCAGAATCGTACGCTATAGCCCACAGAATCGTACGCTATAGCCCACAGAATCGTACGCTATAGCTCGCGGAATCGTACGCTATAGCCCACAGAATCGTACGCTATAATAGCCCACAGAATCGTACGCTATAGCCTACAGAATCGTATGCTATAGCCCACGGAATCGTATGCTATAGCCCATGGAATCGTACGCTATACCTCACAGAATCGTACGCTATAGCCCACAGAATCGTACGCTATAGCCCACAGAATCGTACGCTATAGCCCACAGAATCGTATGCTATAGCTCGCGGAATCGTACGCTATAGCCTGCAGAATCGTACGCTATAGCCCACATAATCGTACGCTATAGCCCACAGATTCGTACGCTATAGCTCACAGAATCGTACGCTATAGCCCACAGAATCGTACGCTATAGCCCACAGATTCGTACGCTATAGCCCACAGAATCGTACGCTATAGCTCGCGGAATCGTACGCTATAGCCCACAGAATCGTACGCTATAGCCCACAGAATCGTACGCTATAGCCCACAGATCGTACGCTATAGCCCACAGAATCGTACGCTATAGCTCGCGGAATCGTACGCTATAGCCCACAGAATCGTACGCTATAGCCCACAGAATCGTACGCTATAGCCCAGAGATTCGTACGCTATAGCCCACAGAATCGTACGCTATAGCTCGCGGAATCGTACGCTATAGCCTGCAGAATCGTACGCTATAGCCCACAGAATCGTACGCTATAGCCCACAGATTCGTACGCTATAGCTCGCGGAATCGTACGCTATAGCCCACAGAATCGTACGCTATAGCCCACAGAATCGTACGCTATAGTCCACAGAATCGTACGCTATAGCCCACAGAATCGTACGCTATAGCCTGCAGAATCGTACGCTATAGCCCACAGAATCGTACGCTATAGCTCACAGAATCGTACGCTATAGCTCGCGGAATCGTACGCTATAGCTCACAGAATCGTACGCTATAGCCTGCAGAATCGTACGCTATAGCCCACAGAATCGTACGCTATAGCTCACAGAATCGTACGCTATAGCCTGCAGAATCGTACGCTATAGCCCACAGAATCGTACGCTATAGCTCACAGAATCGTACGCTATAGCCTGCAGAATCGTACGCTATAGCCCACAGAATCGTACGCTATAGCCCACAGAATCGTACGCTATAGCTCGCGGAATCGTACGAGTACCTGGGCTAGCCCGCTTTGCCAAGATCGTGCTTGTGCTACCATTTCTTGTTAATTTTCATCTTGTGTTCATTCATATGAGAGCCGAGCCAGCCCGCCTAGCCGAGATTTCGCTTTGTGAGACTTATCCGGGCTGGGTTTTTCTCATGTAAACACGATTAACCGGGCTAGCTAGCCTACCTGGGCTGGCACTAAAAGCTTCGTACACGCGACAAAATTTGTTTTTATCAGCTTTTTTCGACATAT
This sequence comes from Paragorgia papillata, assembly GCA_035771165.1. Taxonomy (NCBI): domain Eukaryota; kingdom Metazoa; phylum Cnidaria; class Anthozoa; order Scleralcyonacea; family Coralliidae; genus Paragorgia; species Paragorgia papillata. Next base: position 3,571,907 of record JAWNZC010000368.1, on the reverse strand, counting down.
TAACAATTCACAAGTTCTGCTTGTTCATGTACAGTTCATATAAATTACGCAATTAGCACAACAAGCAAGCCAGCCCGATTAGGCGTTCATGTAAACACAATAAAAATCATCTCGGCAAAGCGGGCTATAGCTCGGGTACCCGGGCTGACTCGTCTCCATATAAACACCCTCTTATTAGGGGGGCCTTTACACGAGCCCGCGTTGAGTGCCAGCCCGGGTCAGCTCGCCATCCCTGGTTATTAGTCTTTTTTCGTGTTTACATGAACCCGGGTTGGCTGCTTTTTTTCCCAACCCGAGCCAGCTTTTCTCAACCCGGGTCAGCTTTTCTCAACCCGGGTCAGCTTTTCTCAACACAAATTATGATATTGTCAACACTTTACACGAGCCCGGGTCAAGTCAACCCGTGTTTACATGAAGGAATTGACCAAAGTTCCGCACCTCTCCAACCCGGGTCGACCCGGGTCTTGAAAAGGGTCACCCGGCAAGACGAGTTGACCCGGCTATCGTGTAAACGCTAACAGGGGTTTAGATTTTTAGGCAAGACGCAGGAATATAGCAGGATGCGTCGTCTTCAGTACTTGACGTCGGGATCAGCCCTTTATTACTTTCATTATCCATCTATTTCAAACTAAATCGTTTTGATTTCGGCGTAGGGGACTGAGTTCAGCGGCAGGTGCGGATAATGGTGCATTCTGTATAGTAGTAAATAGCGGACCATTATGTGTATTGTCTTGAATATATTAATTTATGTACGGGGTTTGCCTAGTTGGGACCTCGTGTCCGTTCGCTAGCCCCTTATCAAACTCATCTTTTACTGTTTGTAATGTATTGTGATCTGTTGTTATTATTGTAGTACTGTATTACTTAGTGAGTTTGATTAAAGCTTCTCAAATTCATTAATAATTCATGAGAATTTTACTCAATTAGACAGCTCCATTCCGTCACGTGAATGGGCTGTGAAACACGGTAAAGCACTGCATCAAATACTAGTGTTTGATCTGTTTCTTCATCAAACACTAGAGTTTCATTTATGTTAATTAAACAGGAAACACGATACGATTGAGTAAAATTGTATCACAAAACATCCACAAGTCCCACAACGGTGGCTCATTGGTTCATTGTCTTTCATTTGAGAAGCCATTTCAAAAACTCGTTCTGCGTGTTCGCCCCTCGAGATTCATTAGCTTTCGAGTGTTTTGATACCGTGATCAAACACGCAGAACGAGTTTTTGAAATAGTACTTCTATCATTCGTAGACGGGTTGGCTCTCAACGTAAAGGCCCCCTTAGTATGTGTCTGGTTCTAAACTATGAACTCAGTTAAATATAATAATAAAAAATAATATCGCAAAAAAAACATACCTTTCCCCATACAAAATCTTTAATTATTGAAACTAAACTTTGACATATGTCTTCATAACTTCAAAATTAATTCACTATCAACAATGAGAAAAATAGTATTTTATAATAGATAAGTATTAAATGGCAATATAATAATAACAAAAACGTTTACAATTTATTATATTTACCCGCTTTATAAATAATGTCAAAATATTGTTTACAACACGCTGAATATTAATTTGCCCTGGAGTAATAAAACCAAACCACGAAAAGACTTGTAATAAGTTCACGAAAACTTCGCAAAAGCGAGACGATTATATTAAAACTTAGGAAGATCTCGCTTCAGAATTATTTCCTTTAGTTTAATTTCCTATTATTAAAAGGGCAGTAAGATGGAAAATCTTCTATTCAATTTTGATTTTATCTAGAAGTACTTTCCGTATGAGGAAGTATAGCGTTCTTATTAAATCAATATCTCATCATGTTCCAGAGATATTCAGGTTTTTGTAACATGCAAATGAGATGCCTTATGATGTCATCTACTCCACACAGATCAAACAAGCTTCCTCAAATGAGGAATATATCAAGCAATAACTGTGTACATTGTAATGTACCATTCGTATCAGAACAGCTTCAAAGTTTCAGCGCAATCTACGTATTATTTTCGTAGATATTCCTCCTTTACGGAATTAGTGGAGTAGATGACATCACATTGAACGTAATATTCTTTCGTACGGGCATCATTTGAACCGAGTTAAGAGCAATAAGACGCCAAAATTGTCTATCCCAATTTTGATTTTACTTAGTGATTTTAAACTAAAGAAGAATAGCTTCTTCGCTTGTTCAATTTCTCATCTTGTTCCAAAGATATTTTGCTTTTAAAAAAATGCAAATAAAGTACCTTGCACACTGGTAAAACGCGGTTAATACTTGGATGGAAAATTACGAAGTGATAATATTACGAGTGTCGATTATTTCTAAAGCCCTAATCAAACGAGAACGCAAGTCATCGCAAGTTGGCAGTCACGAATTTCTGTGGCGGTCGTTCCAACACCCAATGAGTGTTTTAAACAAGTTTTAACTTTGTCACGGTACATGTATTTTCGGGAAATTATTCAGAGCGGCTGGCTGAGATAGCGTGACTGGCAACTTGCGATGACTTGCGTTCTCGTTTGATTAGGGCTTAAGACCCGACCGAGACTGACCAGTTGCGAAAAATGCAACTACCAGCTAGGCCTTCGGCGGGAGTCGAACCGACTGGGCCACGAAGGCCGTTGCCGAGAGCTTGGTCATGAGTTGTAGTATATTGGATGGGTGATTGCTTGGGAATGACCGCGTTGTCGAGCTTGGAACTCATGTGAGTAGAGTTTAGTTGGTATCTCCTTGTGCTTCGAGGGTTTTTCGCCGGGTTCTCCGGTTTTCCTCCCTAAAATCAACACCTACATAGTCTATTCTTCTATATCGTTTGGTTATATCTTATACGTTTACACGGTACCGGACGAATTCGAGAACGGTCTCGAATTCGTCCTATTTCGCCGTGTAAACAGGCGGAACCGTACCAATTCGAGACCAGCTCCGAATACGTCTGCATGGTACCGTGTAAACGGGGTCTAAACGTCTATCTATACCTTTTGAAATGTAAACGGCAATTTCACCTACTGTTTTCGTTTTCGTCTTGAATCTAGTTCAACACTTCATCAGAAACCAGCAATGTACTCCCTTCCCTGTCCAACACTACGATTTAGTTTCTTCGAATTCAATACCGTACATTCGATACCTAATCATTAAAACTTAAGAAAGAATCTCGTATCTCTCTTGAAACGAATTCTTCGGCCATTGAAAGCTGTTTCCAACAACATGCTGCAATCGTGTTAAAGATTGTTTCTCGAGGCGAAGTGAATATTTAAGTGTTTTCGACTAGGTTTCCAAATCCCACGAGACCGTTAACAATGGCTGGGATGTGCTTCGGTATTGGTAACGGCCCGTGGGATTTAGTAACACGTCTTATTATGGGCTGTTCAATGAAGCAATTTATTACAGTGGCGTAGGGTTATATCAAGGTTAAAAAGGATGATTCAGGAGGTGTATATACATGAGGTCGGTCCGAACTCCGTTTATACGATGCCGGTACAATTTGAAAACGGAACAAAATCATGCCTGTGTGTAAATACAGGCCAAAAAGTCTTGCGTTTACACGGTGCCGGTATAATATAATGACGGATTAGCATGTGACTATTCTCTTCCAATGAGAATTGAGAAGACTTTGTGAATACTGCTGACCCGAATACTGTGGTCATATATATCGTGATTACCGTCATCAAACTGTTACGGCACGGGCGTTTACACGATACCGGTTAGTGTTCCGTTTTCATTTCATGCCGTCAAGGAACCCGTCTTCATTTTGTGCCGTTTTCATGTCATTTTTGTGCCGGTATCGTGTAAACGCAAGGCCTAAACGGCATGATTTTGTTCCGTTTTCAAATTGTACCTAGTGAACTCTATAAGAAGACTGGAACACTAACTCCACTGAACAGGCCCTATGATTGGATGAAGCCATATATCTTTATATGTTAGTTTTTCTGAGTTTTGAGTTGAAATACTTAACGCTGAACGTTGGGCTGTATATGAAACTGAAGCTATTGAAAAATGCTATTTGGTATAGAAACTTCAAGACTTTAGCTAAAAGGAAAATATTTAAAAAAATAGAAAAACAACTGCCATTTTGTTTGCCGAACGTACAAAACGGCAGTTGTTTTTATAGTTTTTAATTATTTCCCTTTTAGCTAAACTCTTTTTCTATTTTTCAATAGTTTCAGTTTCATATACAGCCCAACGTTCGGCGTTAAGTATTTCAGCTCAAAACTCAGAAAAACTACAACAAGTTTCTTAGTGTTATTTCCCAACGAAATATGGCCGAACATTTACCACATTTGAAAAAGTTTAACATAACGAGGAAACTTATGCTATACATCAAATTGAAGCCAATGCTATTTCTAAAAACATACGTACACAATGTATTTCAACTATTTGTTGTTTTGGAGTAATTTGTTATCGTCCCAAACAAAATATATGGCAGGATGAAAATTAAGTAACTTGAAGCACGGGAGCTACCTGCAAAGGGACTGGCACTGGCTTCAAAATCCCCCCCCCCCCCCCGAGTTATCGTTCCAGTCTTCTTATAGTTCAATGGGCCGGACTGACTTTAGATCGGCTGTAGTGTTTTTACTATAGGTGGTGTGCAATCAATTCCTTGAGATTCGAAGGGAAAATATATTTTCGCCATGTTGGGTGAAATTATAATTGCAAATGTGAAAAACGTTTCTCAAATTCATCCAACATGGCGGCAATGACGTAAGATGTACACCACATCTGCCTCTCACCAAAAGTTAAGCCCGGTTAGACGGGGTTAGTACTTGGATGGGTGACCGCTTGGGAATGACCCCGTTGTCGGGCTTGGACTCATGTGAGTAGAGTTGTAGTTGATCTTTCCTGTGCTTCGAGGGTTTTTCGCCGGGTTCTCCGGTTTTCCTCCCTCCGCAAAACCAACACTTACATCATGGTAGTCATGTTCAATTGGGGCATTTCGCTCTGTTTGACCACCAGTTGCCATAGGCAATAAAGTCATTAAATCTAAATCTAGACCGAACTGAAATTTTGAGGACGGCCTAACTCCAGGACGGCTTTCCATGTGAACAGAACCATTAGTTTCAATGGGAATATTTGGTACTAAGACGATTCGCAGTTTATCACGAGGAAAACCCGTCGGTGTACCGATTACAAAATGACAACAATAGAGCGTGTTTTCCCGGAAAGTGACAAGAACTTGTGCATAACGTTTATAAGTCTAATTCGAACCGAGACAATGCTAGTCAGCGGTCACTCATGATAATATGTGGGGATTATCTCAGCGCTCATCAAAGTCTTGTCAGCGTGGTCTGAGCTTGACTGGTTTTGCGCGCGCTGTTTAGTGACCCACCCACCCACTCCTGATATAATGCAAGGGTAAGTATATATATATATCCACTGCTTTGACAGTGTCTGGTGCCTGGAGGTGGGCTGTAGCGGGGTTGCCATGGTAACGTCTGATCACGGGGTGGCATCCCCCTGTGGCTTGGCACCAATCCTCCAATAACGTCAATTGGCGATCTGTTTTTAACCGACGTAATAGGAACCAAGGCCATATAATTTCAAGACAGGCCTCGTGTAAACTAGCCTGCGTGCAGCCTCTACCCGATTTTGAAACCCTTAAAATTATAGAGTAACATCTTTTGCAGTTTTTCGTTTCCTTGCTTCGTTGTTGAGGTATTTCAATTTGTTTGATATGTAAATTAAACAACTTGACGTCACATCTGCATAATGAGTTATCAGAAAAGGTTATATATCTTTGCTATTATCAAACATAATCACTTGAAAATTCTACATGTTTGGCGTTGTGAGAAACACACACGCACATACTTCCTTCGAATTAAGTTTGGTTTGATAATAGCAAAGATATATAACCTTCTCTGATAACTCATTATGCACCTACGACGTCAAGTTGTTTAATTTACACTGCAAACAAACTGAAATATCTCAACAACGAAGCAAGGAAACGAAAAACTGCAAAAGATGTTACTCTATCATTTTAAGTGTTCTTTCAAATAAGACAAACTTAATTTTCGTTTTATGTGCACTTTAAGTCTGTCAATGTAAGGAGCACCCACCCCCTCTATGTAGCAGGCCACTGACCCCACAATTTGCGAGTACGACTGACATAGCAATGTTCTATGGGTATCAGCCTATTATAATCTGGAGTCAAAACTATTGTGTAGTGGGGGTGCTACGTGGTCGACGTTTTCTCGCTTCTCCTCCTCGACTAGTAAGGTCAGTACTGTTTTTCTCACGGCAGTGTTTACCCACATAACTCGGCAAGGTATTACTTGAAAATCTACATGTTAAGGCCCCGTTCACACTATACCGGGATAGCTTTTGTGCCGGCACGAAAACCATACCGAATAGGCCTTCTGTTCACACACAAAACGCCTGTTCCTGATACAATTTCTGTGCCGTTGCGCCGTTCCGATCTCGAAAGAGGTACATCTTGTATCGGATAGCTTTTTGTGCCGTTTCAGCTCCAGTGTGAACGGAGATCGAAATCGTTTCGGAAGTATATTAATAGAATAGAGCGTGGTGATTGGTTGGATCACGGGGTTATATCGTATTCGGCACGAAACGGCACATAATTATGCCGTCTGTTCACACTATACAGGATAGGTTTTCGTGCCGGCACGAATTTGATGCAGAATAATTATTTTTCTTTTCTTTTTATTAAATAAAATAAATATATCTTTGCATTTACACGTTTCTTTAAATATACACGTAGATTCGCGGTTGATTTTTCTCTGTCTCTACTGATTCATGTTAGAAATATTGTATGATATATAAAGAGTTAAAGGGTATTGGCAATAAAAATTAAGTTTGTCTCATTTGAAAGAACTCGTCAAATGGTATAAGAAGACCTTTTACAATTTTTCCGTATCTGTTTTGGTTTTGGAAATATTTCGACCAAAGACAGCGTGCTGTCCGCCATCTTGTTGTAATATTGGGTCTAATTAACTAGGAAATTGGTGACGTCACAACCAGGGTAAACCTGATGAAACTACTCCGTGGGTGACCAAATTTCCACGGAAGGCTTTTTAAATGTTGTGGGTCAATTTAAAATGGAAATAGCGCAACAAAATCGAGTTTCTAGCTCATGTCATAAGCTTGGCAAGATAAAAATTTCACTTTACCCTGCTTATGATGTCACATGCATATCGAAAATAATTCCAAGATGGCGGACAGCACGCTGTCTTTGGTCCAAATATTTCCAAAACCAAAACAGATATGGAAAAATTGTAAAAGGTCTTCTTATACCATTTGACGAGTTCTTTCAAATGAGACAAACTTAATTTTTATTGCCAATACCCTTTAAAGGGCTTATGCAGCGAAAAATAAGTTCAGAAGAGACTCTTATTACAAAGAACTTTTGAAGTTATAAAGATTGACGTTTGCAGCTCTTCCATATCTCACTTCGTTCTTTAGATATTGAGATTTGCGTGGTATGCAAATAACATCACTTAGACGTCACACTGTATAATGAATTGTTGGAAAATTATGTCTATTCTTGCAATTATTCAAGTAAATCACTTGAAACTTTTCATGTATAGCGTCCTGCGATACACAGAAGCACATGCAGAGTTAAAAGTGATTTCGTTAAATAATCCCAAATTGATATTCCAGATTTTCCAACAAGTCATTATGCAGTGTGACGTCTTAGCCCCCGTTTACAAGATGCCGGTACAATTTGAAAACGGAACAAAATCATGCCGTTTAGGCCTTGCGTTTACACGATACCGGCACAAAAATGACATGAAAACGGCACAAAATGAAGACGGGTTCCCTGACGGCATGAAATGAAAACGGAACACTAACCGGTATCGTGTAAACGCCCGTGCCGTAACAGTTTGATGACGGTAATCACGATATATACGACCACAGTATTCGGGTCAGAAGTATTCACAAAGTCTTCTCAATTCTAATTGGAAGAGAATAGTCATATGCTAATCCGTCATTATATTATACCGGCACCGTGTAAACGCAAGACTTTTTGGCCTGTATTTACACACGGCATGATTTTGTTCCGTTTTCAAATTGTACCGGCATCGTGTAAACGGGGTCTAAGTGATGTTATTTACATATAAAAGAAATCTCAATATCTAAAGAACGAAGTGAGATATGGAAGAGCTGTAAGCGTTCATCTTTATAACTTCGGACGTTCTTTGAAATAAGAGTCTCTCCCACACTTATTTTTCGCTGCACAAGCCCTGTCCTACAAACAAAGAGAGTCGCGCCACTACACTGACCCAAAAGCGCTCTCCTAAAAGCGAGTCAGTTTGGCTAGCCAAGCTAAAAGTCACTTGTGGGGTTTTAACGTATTTGAATAGAGCAAAAAAAGTTAGTTAATAAGTTATTTTGCCGTTTTTGATTTACTTTAATAGTTTCTGAGATATAAGCCTTTAAACATGCCAATTTCGGCTTTTCGCCAAAATTTTCCTTCGTTCATTTTTAAGCACGGGGACCTGGGACTCAGGAACCTAAGCCGACCGTCTTCTTAGTTGGAACTCTGTGCGCACTGGAAAACGGGTGTGAGCTAGACATTTCGATTTTTCAGTCAAATATATGTGTTTTTGTGAATCAATAAGCCGAAACGTAGTTGTTTTGGATTGACTCGTTCCGGAGTCCCAGGCCCCCAAGGTGTTAAAATGAACTACGGCAATTTTTGAGAATTGGTCTTTTACAACTTTTCCGTATCTTTCTTCGTTTGCAAGATATTTCAATTTGTTTAATATGTAAATGAGATGGGCTCTGACGTCATGAGCAGGGATGAAATGTTCAGTGTCCAAGGCGTTGTTATGTGCAGAGTTTCAAGTGATTTCGTTGAACAAATTTAGAGATATAACTGATTTTTCTACGTGTGAAAATACTGTACCCTGCTCATGACGTCAGAGACCATCTCATTTACATATTAAACAAATTGAAATATCTTGAAAACGAAGAAAGATACGAAGAAATTGTAAAGGATCTTCTATTACATTTTATGAGTTCTTTCAAATTGGACAAACTTAATTTTTGTTGCCAATGTCCTTTAACTGATTTTTTTCTGCTCTATTTAAATACGTTAAAACCCCACAAGTGCATGATATAAGCACTTTAAACTACCTAAATCAGTGGAGTGCTCGTCGGGTCCAAAATAACGACACGTCAACTGGACAAGCCTAACACAAAGGACTGTAATCACGAGAGTGAAAGAATGCAGTCTTTACGGCAAGTTTATTTCATATGGTTCTTTAGTTCTTTATTATGACAGCGTTCGACGTTACATCTAAAAGACGCAAACACTACCGTGGGAAGTCCACGACATATTTACATCGTGTACATATAAGACGTTGACTTGCGAGATCGTTTCAACGATCGAAACGTCTTTGTTTACCTCTCTCACGTGATTACATTCCTTTGGGTTAGGCCATAGTTAATAGAACACATACATGGTTTGGAAACTCGTCCAAAGTGATTGTTCTATGTCTTTGTTCAAGTTTATCGAAATTTGTGCAATTTCACGGTATTGTATTTTCTGTATAATGAAGCAGCCATCCAATAGCAACGCTCGGGTTTAATTAGTGAGTTGCTTCATCGTCACGTGTTGTGGTGCTTCATCGTCACGTGTCCATAGAATTTACTTCCATATAAGGAACTCCATTGTCAGTTCAACATGACCAAGCTTCATGTTGAAAGACAATAGAGCTTCCAAACCATGTATATGTTCTATTAACTATGGTTAGCCTGACAAGAAACAGAAGACCTTTTTGGCCAAATAGTCGATTGGTGATGCGAAATATAAACGAATTAATAAATAATGAATTTCTGAATTTTGAATTGGGTTAGTAAAAAAAAACTTGATTGACTTTCGACTGAAAAATTCGTGTACAATTTTCTCTCAAAAAAAAAAACGCGGCAAATTTAACGCTGATATCTATGTTAGCGAATCGCATGGGTGTTAGTTGTATTGCATTAGTTGGGACAGCGTAAAATGTAGAAGGCAATTCTATGAGGAATTCATACGTTACACAAACACCATAACCAACGATGTTGTTGTTTTTTCGAAGAAGAGTCTAAATTTCCATATTCTAACACATCTCTTCACAAACTTTGGCACGTACTCCATCAACTTTAAGCAGCCAGCCATATATTTTCTCGTGTTGAAAACAGTCTACACTATTAAACGGAAGAGGGGTTCTTGCGTGCGTAGATGGGGTGGTTCTTTCAATCGGCTTATTCTGGTCTGAAGGGCCTAAATTTCCCCCTAGTTAAATGCCGAACAGAACCGGTTTAAGGTGGCTCCATACAGTTTCTTGAAAAATGGAAAATACAAGTTTGAGAGTCCAAAACACGTGCATAAACAATTCGGAAAAAGAATAAAACTAAATGTTATGCATAATTAAACAGTCTGACAATCAAAAACTGTTACCAAATAAATAGCAACAGTTGTTGCTATGGCAACAATGACGTTTCAAAATGGCTGCCAATTACCCTTCAAACTAATTTAATTCGAAAAAAACGTTGGTGATCCCCAATTTTTTTTTCATTAAAACTGTTCTTATAGTATGAGTAATCAATAGGCCGATTTAAAAAAAATTCTGTAGAACGAAATTTTTTTAAAAATTAACAAACGTGATTTTTCCGGAAAAAAATGTGTTCGTTCTACAGTATTTTTTTAAAATCGGCCTATTGATTACTCATACTTCAACAAAAGTTTTAATGAAAAAAAAATTGGGGGTCACCAAAGTTTTTTTCAATTAAATTAGTTTGAAGGGTAATTGGCAGCCATTTTGAAACATCATTGTTGCCATAGCAACAACTGTTGCTATTTATTTGATAACAGTTTTTGATTGTCAGAATGTTTAACTATGCATAACATTTAGTTTTGTTTTTTCTCCGAATTGTTTATGCACGTGTTTTGGACTCTCAAACTTGTATTTTCCATTTTTCAAGAAACTGTGTGGAGCCACCTTAATAATATTAATTTTTCGAGGCCCTGTGGCCTTCTCTCTTGAAAGAACCCAGTTTCTCTTTCGAGGGATCGATATAGGGTCATAGGAGCTATGCGGGCAAATTATTTCAAAAGAGAGAGCCATACATGGCCTCAAGTCATGTGGGCCAGTCCTTTCAAGGAATTGGGCCACAGGACCTCAAATAAGGCAATCCGGGCCAGTCCTTTCAAGAAATTGGGCCAAAGAACCTCAAAAAAGGCATGCCGGTCAGTTCTCTCAAAAGATTGGGCCACAGTGTCTCAGAAAAGGTCCCGTTGGCCAGTCCTTTTCAAGGTATTGGGCCACAGGGCCTCCAAAAAAGCCATGCGCGCGGGCCAGTAATTTTAAGGGATTGTGCCACAAGACCTCAGAAAACGCATGAGGGACAGTCCTTTCAAGAAATAGAGCTACAGGGCCTCAAAAAGGGCCCTCCGGCCGGAATAAATGGCTCGAAAAACCACCCGACCCACCCACGCCAGCACCCCATCCCCCCAATAGTGTAGACTGTTTGGAAAAGCCATCATTATTATGGACAGCACGTTGCTTCCACGCACTCCAAGATACCAAAAACGTCCAATCGCTGACACAGGCTAGGTCGAGAAAACCAACAGCTTTACTTTAATTCCTTGAACGCCACGTACTTTATCGTGTTTGAAACATTGATATCAATAAACTGTTTGAGAAACTCATAGTCGGAGACAAAAAGCTTCTTCACCACACTCCGATAAGGAAACGTACGATCGCTCTTATGTATATCAAGTCGACAAAACTAACAGCTTTACCCCAATTCCTTGAATGCCACGTGCTTTCTTGTCTTAGAAAGATTGATATCAGTAGACTGTTTGAAAAACCCAAACGTACGGACAGTACGGATCTTCAAGACACTCCAACAAATAAACGTATGGTCGCTCCTATGTAGTAAGTTAAGAAAACCAACAGCTTTACTTTAATTCCTTGTATGTCACGTATTTTCCCGTGTTAGAAACACGCGTCGTTATTTTGGGCACGACGAGAATTCTACTGGTTTTGACACTACATTAAGTCAGGAAAACAAACAGCATTGATTCCATTTCTTGAATGGTTTCTGATGTTTGAAACGCTGATATCAGTAGACTGTTTAGAAAAGCCATAATCAGGGACATTAAGCCTCTTTATGATATTCCAATAAGTCAACGCAAGGTCGCTAATATGCAGCTCGAAAAAACCCAACAGTATAAAACTCAATCTCTTGAATAAGACAATCTCCTGTCCTTAGTTCAGTTTAGTCGTGTGAAGTTACCAGATGAAACCAGAACAACATCCTTGGCTCAACATTGTTATTTGTCCAACACCGTAGCATTAAGGAAAACCTCTTCAGGTTTAACGCAAAGGTTAAGGGGATTCATTGCACCAAAGACCGCATCGTGATTGGTAGATGACCAGATCACGTCATCCAAGCTTATCAGTAGAAAAATCTACTTAGACTAGCGAGACCGCTGACACAGACATGGGTGCCTCGTGGCTGCCTTCCGAGATGGTGTGTCGGGAACTGGTGTCTAGTTTACGAGACATACGGTGAAGTTCCTCGTCGGTGTATCTCTCTGTGTTTAGAAGAAATGCTTGGATTTCGGGCACCTTTAAAGGAAATGTTTTGAGATTGATTAAAAAACTGAACTATCCTTACAGTAATTAACAAAGATTATATTGTACTGTAGCGTAGCGTAGCGTTGTATAGTGTAGTGTAGTGTAGTGTAGTGTAGTGTAGTGTAGTGTAGTGTAGTGTAGTGTAGTGTAGTGTAGTGTAGTGTAGTGTAGTGTAGTGTAGTGTGGAGTTAGAGTTAGAGTTGGAGTTAGAGTTAGAGTTAGAGTTAGAGTTAGAGTTAGAGTAGAGTAGAGTAGAGTAGAGTAGAGTAGAATAGAGTAGAGTAGAGTGGAGTGGAGTGGAGTGGAGTGGAGTGGAGTGGAGTGGAGTGGAGTGGAGTGGAGTGGAGTAGAGTGGAGTAGAGTGGAGTAGAGTGGAGTAGAGGAGAGTGGAGTAGAGTAGATCAGAGTGGAGTGGAGTAGAGTGGAGTGGAGTATAGTAGAATAGATCGGAGTGGAGTGGAGTGGAGTAGAGGAAAGTAGAGTGGAGTAGAGTTGAGTAGATTGTAGTGGAGTAGAGTGGAATAGAGTGGAGTAGACTGGATTGGATTGGAGTGGAGTGGAGTGGAGTGGAGTGGAGTGGAGTAGAGTGGAGTAGAGTGGAGTAGAGTGGAGTACAGTAGAGTAGATCAGAGTGGAGTAGAGTAGATCAGAGTGGAGTGGAGTAGAGTGGAGTGGAGTATAGTAGAATAGATCGGAGTGGAGTGGAGTGGAGTAGAGGAAAGTAGAGTGGAGTAGAGTTGAGTAGATTGTAGTGGAGTAGAGTGGAATAGAGTGGAGTAGACTGGATTGGATTGGAGTGGAGTGGAGTGGAGTGGAGTGGAGTGGAGTGGAGTGGAGTGGAGTGGAGTGGAGTAGAGTAGTAGAGTGTACTGTACTGTAGTCTGTACTGTACTGCGATTTGCTGTACTGTGCATTGTATTGCGTTGCATTGCATTGTATCGTATTGTATTCTATTATATTGTATTTTCTTGTATCAATAGTTTAGAGTATAAATATGCAACCTTTCTTCACAACGATCACCCCTGATGAAGACACTAGATCGAAGTGTTGAAACGTTGGGTCTTGAACAGTAACTTTTTAAGCTACGTTGAAAAACGTTTAAGCCAGAGAAACGTCAAATTATGTCTAATGCAGTTTACTTCAGTCAAGTGAAATGCCAAATATTACCTGTAATATACATTTTGTAGTAACAATATGAATTAAGTTAGTGATATACATATAAGTCAATTTGTCGCTTGATCTTACCTGTTCAAAGTTATAGGACTTGACTTGAAAGCGCCGAATTTGATGCAGTACAGCATACAATAAGCGCCGTTTACCTAAATTGATCATTCCGCCATTGAGGTAGTCCGGATTCCCTTCGGAGATGTAAATAAGATCCTTAAGGTACACACCTACCAACAAAATACAATCTTGTTAATAGAGGAGGATGTGTGACAAAAATTGAAACACGCTCCATTATAGCACACGGATGCAATAACTTGGACTCAGAAGGACCCGAAATCGTACTGGCAAACTTGGACTCAGATTGGCAAGGACTCGAAATTGTACTGGTGAACTTGGACTCAGAATGGCAAGGACTCGAAATTGTACTGGTGAACTTGGACTTAGAATGGCAAGGACTCGAAATCGTACTGGCGAACTTGGACTCTGAATGGCAAGGACTCGAAATTGTACTGGCGAACTTGGACTCAGAATGGCAAGGACTCGAAATTGTACTGGTGAACTTGGACTTAGAATGCCAAGGACTCGAAATTGTACTGGCGAACTTGGACTTAGAATGCCAAGGACTCGAAATTATACTGGCGAACTTGGACTTAGAATGCCAAGGACTCGAAATCGTACTGGCAAACTTGGACTTGGACTCAGAATAGAACGGACTCGAATGGGGTAGACTCGAAATCGTACTAGCGCACTTGGTCTTGAACTCAGAATGGCAAGGACAAAGACGTAGACTCGGATGAGATGAACTTGACTACAACACTGTCGGAACGGTGAATAGTGAAGATAAAGCTTTCCACTTTGCGGCTTGGTCAATATCACTGACCTATATACAACTGGACTGCGGGTGACCTATATCAATGACTTGCAAAAGGCGATCAATCCTAGTTATTAATTATTTTAATAGGTCACTAACGTAATTGGCTCACGCTCTGTTAGGGGGTCGTTACACGAGCCCGGGTTGAGAGGCAACCCGGGTTAGCTCGCCAACCCCTGTAGCATAAACCCCTGTTAGCGTTTACACGATAGCCGGGTCAACCCGTCTTGCCGGGTGACCCTTTTCAAGACGCGGGTCGACCCTGGTTGGAGAGGTGCGACGGTGCGGAACTTTGGTCAATTCCTTCATGTAAACACGGGTTGACTTGACCCGGGCTCGTGTAAAGTGTTGGCAATATCATAATTTGTGTTGAGAAAAGCTGACCCGGGTTGGGAAAAGCTGACCCGGGTTGGGAAAAAAAGCAGCCAACCCGGGTTGGCACTCAACCCGGGCTCGTGTAAAGGCCCCCTTAGCTCCTGAGCTGTTAGTTAAATACTTAATTTTCACATGGGCGAAGTTGACAGGAGTCACAATAGAAAAGAAATATCGAGGGGAATATCAGAGAATTGAAAATATTCCCCGAAACGAACAAAGGAAACCGAGGCATGTGAAAATTAATGTGTGTTATTATCAGCTAAAGTAATTAAATAAATACATAAAGAACGAAATTAGCGAAAATTCCCATTTCATAAGCGCTTTAAAGTTCAAATGTATTAGGACTTACCAAAATATGGCACAGCAGGGCTAGGACATAGTTTCAACGACTCGCGATATTTCTTGTGGTTTTCTCTGGAGTCCATCAACACTTCCATGATGTGGAGTTGATCAAGATACCATTTAGGAATCAAGTCTCGAGCCTTGCGCAGTCGACGTACAGGAGCACTGCAGAGTGCGCCAACACCGATAGCCATAACTGCGTTATAGTTTCGTAGCTCAAGGCATTGCTAAAAATATAAAAAGTAAATAATGTAACTTAGAACATGGATATTACACCAAACCACACTGTACCCTGCTCCTGACGTCAGAGACCATCTCATTTACATATTAAACAAATTGAAATATCTTGAAAACGAAGAATTCCTTACTCGAATCTACTACAAGTGTCTTGCTGAGATTGTATATCGATTTGTGTTATCAAATGTTTGACGTTTAAAACATTCAAACTTTTTGCTTGATTAATGAAAACTCCCAGTATAAACTTTGCCACAACATATTACCACAGGCCTATGGGCTTTTCGAATGTTGTGATCAACAAATGCACCAAAATGAAACAAAACGACGAGTTACTACCGTTTGTCATCACAGATGATCCCATATTCTCGCTGTATACAGGTATATCAACCAAAATCACCGCTAATCTTCTTCTAAATTTTAGATATATTTAATCGAATGGAACGGTCGATATAAACATCTTAATTTGGTACGTCCAAATAAGTCGTCATGCATTCTGATTCACGAACGATTCCATATGATATTTTAAAAGTAAAAATACAATTATTCAATGCAAGTAATGGATTTTATCCTGACAATTTCATAAATCAGCCACAAAAAAGTTTCATTATTCTGGTCATAAGTCGATTACACAAATCGATATACAATCTCAACACGGTGACGATCTCAGCCCGCCACACCGGGCTTTAAACAATAGAGGTATATAGATACTTTAAACACGATCAAGTACAATACAATACAATACAATAAATTTTATTTAAACACGACTGGAATTAAAGCATACAGCTTGTGGGGTCGTGTATTTAAGTCTATATTACAAGGAAAAAAGAAAGTAAATACTGTAGATATCAATAAAATTTAAAACTAAATAATCATATTACAAGGAAAAAAGGAAAAAAGAAAGAAAATACTGTACATATTAATAAAATTTAAAACAATCTTCATGCCTAGGTGCAGTTTGCACTGATTCCGCCTCAAAATTTATATGCCTTAGGATGCCTGCTCTCTTTATCCTCTTACCAAGGGTGGTAACATTTGTTACAGAATCATCAAGGTCTGCAGAGATCGCATTCCAGATAACAGAACCCCTATAGGTGATTGAGTTCTTCATATAATATGTATTGAAGCGCGGAACATTTACTTTATGTGCATTACGGAGACTATACTTATTTTTAGATTTTGTTATTATATGAGCCATCGGTTTTCTTTGTTTTTTTGCGGGATTTATATCCCATAAATCCCGCATTATAAATTCATAGGGATTATATATATAAGCCCCGGGCTTATATATATAATCCCTATGAATTTATAATTGCCCAATTCATAGGGTGCTTGCTACAACTATCTCGTATGGTAACGCCGGTAGCGCCCACATACGAGAAGGAGAGCAAGGGTTTGCTTTTCGCTCCACGTAGTTTACGAGAGGAAGGCAAACCAATGAAAATCATCAAAATCTGTTGGTTGAGTCAGCACTTTATTACACTGAACGTTGAGCATAAAATGTGGGATTGATACTGCATCAATACGCATGCCCAATGCTGTAATGATAGATCTGCTACTAATTATTCAAACAAGCTTGTATGTGTTCAGTGAACCGTTACGTACTTCTCAAGTTGTTTAATAAACTATTATTCAAAGGTTGCTTTGGAGTCTTATTATTTCATAAAATCCCGTTAACATTTGACATAACAATGTCCTTCGACACTCGGTAAATGCTATCTTTTAGAAAACCTTCTTCAATCATGTTTTAAGTCGGATAAAAACATCATGCAGTAAAAAAGCTTAAGGTACCTTGGCCGTTTCAATAAAGTGGACCACCATATCTGCAGTATTTTGATCCGAATCTTCCGTCAACAAACTTGACACTACCCAAGAACTCAACTGATTAAAACGGTCAGAAAAGATCTTGACTGTAGTTCTTTCGTCGTTCTCGTCGCCTTTCTTTCGTTTCTTACTCGAACCTTCAGACACTCGTTTCAGAATATCTGCAGTTGTAATATTCTTGAACAGCTCGTGATCGATCAAGGTTATTTGACGAGCAAGTTCTCGAGGAAAATGAAGAAGTTGTAAAGACCTGATTGCAAAGGAAAAATAACTACACGTCAGCAAACTGAAACCAAATTTCTAAAACTCATTAATAATTCATGCGGAAAATTCAAAAGAAATTAAGGTTTAAAGGGTATTGGCAATAAAAATTAAGTTTGTCTCATTTGAAAGAACTCGTCAAATGGTATAAGAAGACCTTTTGTAATTTTTCTGCATCTTTCTTGTGTTTTGAAATATTTCGACCAAAGACAGCGTGCTGTCCGCCATCTTGTTGTAATATTGGGTGTAATTAACTAGGAAATTGCTGACGTCACAAGCAGGGTAAACCTGGTGAAACTACTCCGTGGGTGCCCAAATTTCCACGGAAGGCTTTTTAAATGTTGTGGGTCGGTTTAAAATGGAAATAGCGCAACAAAAATTCGAGTTTCTAGCTCATAATGTCATAAGGTTGGCAAGATAAAAATTTCACTTTACCCTGCTTATGTCGTCACATGCATAATTTTGCATATCGAAAATAATTCCAAGATGGCGGACAGCACCCTGAGTTTGTTCGAAATATTTCCAAAACCAAAACAGATACGGAAAAATTGTAAAAGGTCTTCTTATACCACTTGACGAGTTCTTTCAAATGAGATAAACTTAATTTTTATTGCCAATACCCTTTAATCAATGTCTGTTCACCCCGGTACAGAACTGATATCAGTGTCTGTTAATGTGATACAGAACTGTTTAACAAAACATCAGCTCTGTATCACATTTACATTTATTGTGGGACAGTGAACGCGGGTGGAGAAGCACTGTACAAGAGACAAAATTACAGCGAAATGTTTGAAACAACAAACTTCCGGCATAGGCAACTAATACTTCCGCCATGCGTAATGATGCATTCACATAGTTTCTCGCTGAGCTGTTCGGGAAACAGCTTTGAAATGTTGCATAAATGTTGCTCGAGAGGCAAAAAATCAAAGCACATCAACAAAAAAGATTAAAAGGTACCTTTATGAAGTCAAAAGGTGGGTCAGTTGTTTATATTAGCGTTGCTGTCGTGGAAAAGGTTTTGATTTCATGCAAAAATGAAACTGAAACACCTTCGGCAGTGAAACTAAATTACTTAGTTGGTTGTTTTTGAAAAAGAACATGCTTTTTACTACTCCAAATGCTTATCTAAATAAAAAAGTCTCTTTGCTGGTGATCTCCTACGAAATGTGTGTTGTAAGCTTGATTTTAACCGTGAGTTTCTTTGTTTGGCAACAAATTAATATCAACCCGCTAATTTAGTCGTGTTTTTGAAGTAAAAAGACGTAATTTTTAGGTGAATTTGACCATTTGACATGGTAAATTGTGTATTTGTTAATGTATTTTTACACAATGTTTTTTTTTTTATACATTGGTTTGAGGGTGTTGATGTTTTTCTGTATAAAAATCCGTCAATTTCAACTCTTTTCGGCAGTTTAAAAAACATGCCGCCATCTTGTTTTTCCTCGACTAGCAGGATATGAGCTGATGGTAGTAGGGAACCAATCAGATTACGCAAAAGCTCATATCCGATAGCATGCTATATAATAATAATGTGTTACTCCGAGTGACGAACCATACTGTTGTCTAGATATTGAAGAAACTAGTCTGTTTCGAAAATCTACATGTTCAGTATTGTGGGAAAACACACCCACATGCTTCCTTCGAACAATTTGACTTGATAATAGCAAAGATTTATTATATGGCTGGGTTTGATTTCCGGTCCGTACGCAAAACGGCGCATGCTGATTGGTTCCTGAGCGGTCGGGGTTTTACGATATTGACCTCCGGTCTGTGTCGGGGTCAATACGCTTTTTTCTCGGCCCTGCAAGTTTTGGCGAGAACATTTCTGAGTTGATTTGAATACAAATAAAAGAGAACTGGTTATCTTTATTCAAATATTCTGAACAATAAAATGTGCTAGAACATTGCTGCTGGTTTTTATCTAAAATCACGACAAATAAAAGCCGAACTGGTGTAAACAAGAAGGCCAAGTAGCGACACGAAAAAGTTAACAGGTAAGGTAAACAGCATACTCCGAAGACGAAAACAACGCTTGAAACTTAAAAATAAAATGAACCAATAGCCATATAATAAATTCCTTATTAACCTCGTTTGCTCGGTCCGTACGGGAAAGTATTTGCCCTCGGTTTTATCGCACAAACCTCGCTCCTTCATCGCTCGGTCTGTACGAAAACCTCAGGCAAATACTTTCCCGTACAGACCTCGCACTCGGTTAATAAGGCTACGTCCACACGTATACGTTTTCGTAGCGTTTTCATATTGTTCTCTGTCCTCAAGGAAATAGAAAACAATGGTCTACTTACCTGAAACAATATGAAAACGCTAAGAAAACGTATACGTGTGGACGTAGCCTAAGTCTTTAATATAACCTTCTCTGATAACTCATTATGCACATGTGACGCCAAGATGTTTAATTCGCATATCAAACAAACTGAAATATCTCAAAATATTTTACTTTGTCATTTAAGGTTCTCTGATGAAAATATTGTTAGTAATGTTTCTGCATAATCCTAAAGATAATATATGGTACTTGATAATTGTGCAAAGTTTCATTTCGAAATTCCCCAAAACAAAATGGTATATATATATATACCGGGTGGCGCAAAAAAATGTTCCCCCTCTTTGACACATTGTAATTAAAAAACTGAAAAAGTTATCTTATACAAATAAAATTTATTGAACGTAGTTATGTCTAACTTAAATTTTGATGTATGCCTTGCACATTTCTATAAAATATTAGCCGAGATATAGGCGTTTACACTCAATGTAGCGTTTTTGGAAGAAGCGACAAATGGCAAAAATGGTCTATTAATTTGCATTATGGTAATAAAATGGTAGAAACACGCAAAAGTAAGAACAAATATTTGTCAGCGTCGTCCGATAAATTCTCATTCATTAGGAAATGCATGCCCATCAACCTCAATACAACGTCTTGCGCGGGAAAGCATGCAGTCGAACGCATTTTCGATCATTTCCTGCTCCAAGTTGTTACACGCCATAATAATCGCTTCTCGAAGCTCTCTCAAATTGCTTGGCTGTTGTTGAGTAGGCACGTTCCAAATTTGATCTTTTAAATATCCCCAAAGAAATAAATCACACACGGTCAAGTCAGGGGAGCGTGGAGGCCAGGGCCAATCGCCGCGTTTACTCATGAGCCGATCTGGAAATTGGCCACGGAGATAGCGTATGGTTGCATTCCTCGTGTGAGAAGGAGCTCCATCTTGTTGCCAATTTATTCGAACGATGAGCAGTATTATTGGTATCTTTAAAAGATACTTCTAATGCATTATTCTTCTAATCTTTAAACATGTAAACACCGCATATCTGAAAAAACCCACTTTACTTTAGATTGTTTGTCAACACCTATCGTGCAATTTGCAAACAACCTCGTTGAGTCGCCATTTTTGCCATTTGTCTCTTCTTCCAAAAACGCTACATTGAGTGTAAACGCCTATATCTCGGCTAATATTTTATAGAAATGTGCAAGGCATACATCAAAATTTAAGTTAGACATAACTACGTTCAATAAATTTTATTTGTATAAGATAGCTTTTTCAGTTTTTTAATTACAATGTGTCAAAGAGGGGGAACATTTTTTTGCGCCACCTGGTATATATATATATATATATATATATATATATAGTAAGTTTGTATTTTAGGGCGCCGCCATTAAATTGGCCGTGTTTGAGAATGGTGAGTTGAGGAGAACTTATGACGTCATAGACTCAACAAAAACAAAAGATGATTGTTGTTGTCAACAAAAGGATCATTGTTGTTATTGAATCTATGACGTCATAAGCTTCCTCGACTCATTCTTCTCAAGCTCGGCCACTTTAATAGCGGCGCCGCAAAGTACAAACTTCACACGTAAAATATCACCTTTTCTTCAACGAATTTCGAAATGAAACTTTGCACGATTACTATAGCTACCATAACAGCTTTAGGATTATGGAAAAACATTGCCAACAATATTTTCATTAGAGAAACCACTTTAAAGTGCGAATCTCACCTGTGGGGATTTTACATATTCGTAATCTTTGGGTTCTCCTGAGCAAAATTGCAATATATCTTGTCAGCCGAAAATTTCATCTTCATGGAGTTTTTCGCTGTCAAAGTTACCGGATGTGATGTCACAAGAGGCATTCCAAAGCAGTTTTATTTTGTTACTTGCTACAAAAAAGCCTCTTGTGACATCACATCCGGTAACTTTGACAGCGAAAAACTCCATGAAGATGAACTTTTTCGCTGACAAGATATATTGCGTGTTCTTTCAAATAAGACAAACTTAATTTTCGTTTCGTAGCCACTTCAAAATATAGATTAATTTTTTCAACATACGTGAAATTATTCCGGTTGAAACCTGGCAGTTCCGCATCAGGTGGACACAAACAAATCCTCAGCTTCGACGAAGTCATGATGTCATCGTCGGTGTTGATTCGCTCGCAATTTTCCATGGAGGTGTCGTGGTTAAGATAGCCAGTGGTGTTCTCCGAATAAGATGTCGAATTATGACCGATAGTTGACTGAGTTGCAACTGATGACTTTTGCATAATAGAGGCTTTAAAAAAACAGAATGTATGAGTTAGACTAGTCGTTTCAACTAATTTTGTCAATGATTGTAGGTTAATGTAGTTTAAGAAAGACTGTAACTCCTAGGTTCAAACCATTTACTTTATAACGTCAATCACCACCAACAGTCTTTCTCAAGACTACACTAACCTAAACAAACAACTTTCACAAACATGTACTAATACTCCTAGGTTCAAACCATTTACTTTATAACGCCAGTCACCACCACCAACAGTCTTTCTCAAGACTAGACTAACCTAGATGATCAACTTCAACAAACACGTACTGATACTCTTAGGTTCAACCCATTTACTTTATAACGTCAGTCACCACCACCAACAGTCTTTCTCAAGACTAGACTAACCTAGATGATCAACTTCAACAAACACGTACTGATACTCTTAGGTTCAACCCATTTACTTTATAACGTCAGTCACCACCACCAACAGTCTTTCTCAAGACTAGACTAACCTAGATGATCAACTTCAACAAACATCTACTGATACTCCTAGGTTCAAACCATTTACTTTATAACGTCAGTCACCACCACCAACAGTCTTTCTCAAGACTACACTAACCTAGATGATTAACTTCAACAAACATCTACTGATACTCCTAGGTTCAAACCATTTACTTTATAACGTCAGTCACTACCACCAACAGTCTTTCTCAAGCCTACACTAACCTAGATGATCAACTTCAACAAACATCTACTGATACTCCTAGGTTCAAACCATTTACTTTATAACGTCAGTCACTACCACCAATAGTCTTTCTCAAGACTAGACTAACCTAGATGATCAACTTCAACAAACACGTACTGATACTCTTAGGTTCAACCCATTTACTTTATAACGTTAGTCACCACCACCAACAGTCTTTCTCAAGACTAGACTAACCTAGATGATCAACTTCAACAAACATCTACTGATACTCTTAGGTTCAACCCATTTACTTTATAACGTCAGTCACTACCACCAACAGTCTTTCTCAAGACTACACTAATCTAGATAATCAACTTCAACAAACATCTACTGATACTCCTAGGTTCAAATCAATTACTTTATTACGCTAAAAATTGTCGTGCAACTAGAAATTTGTTAGGGTTTTTTTTGGGCAAAAGTTGCACAAGAAAAAGCTACAGTACGTGTAACATGGCATTTAGATTATTTTACTGTCCAAACAAGCATACAGATAATTCAACTTACACACGTGAGATCTGCTCGTCTCAAAACCTCTTTGTTCTAACGTTCCAACACTGTAAGCCATCATCGGGGCGTACACGTCATCTTCTGTACTGTAAGTACTTTGCTCAGCGGTCGTACCCTTAACTTGAACCGAGCTACGGTGCGAGCTACGGCGACTTCGTACATTCTTTTGAGAACCCAAAGAATGTCGCCGACTTCGGGATTCTATCAAGAAAATACACGAAAGTTATAAATCTACATGCAGTTATTCAAAAATTTGCCACCCCCAACTTGTTTCAATGTATACCAAGGCTTTACACTTGTAATGTCCTCATTCACTCAGAAGTCAGAACAGAGTTAAGTCAGTCAAAATTAGCCTAGTTTCTAGGCCTTTCGTTTCCGTCATGAGCTTGGCCGCGTAGTCGGTTTGGGTTCTTGGGAAGAGGCTGGAAACGAGAAGGCCTAGCAACATTCGAAAAAAGGTCCTGCCCAGAATCGCGTTCGGGCCCTTCGAGTGTTCCTGGGATCTAGCGTAGCGACAGTATATTATGTAAAAAGCATAAGGATGCCTGCGAAGATTTTACCAAAGATCTTGGCGATCGAAAGAAGGAAATTATGGAATATATTCTAATTGGAGCTCGAAATGAAAATTCAACTGTTTAACTTTCAACTTTTGGCGGTTGCAGAAGGAAAGCTAGTGATAAGGCCAGTGAACCAGTTGATACAAAAATATTTTAAATAAAAGAAACACTGCTGACTACTTGACTGTTTTCTGTTTGTTTGGTTGCGCTCAAAATACGAGAATTGGCTTGATGACTTCCTCTCATTGCGAAACTTGAGATGAATAAAACGACAAAACGGGAGCACTGAGCATCAGGTTAGCAAACATCGGTTTTGCCGATTAATCGGCCGATGGTGGGGAAATATCGGCTCTTAACAATCGGTATCGGCAATCGGCTTTTTTTTTAACATCGGCTCACCTCTACTGTAAACATGTTATTTTATTACCAGTTGTTAAAGTTGTTTACTGCTAAGCAAGACTCGCAAACCAACCTTCATCTCCAGGTTTCATATATATCAAACAAAGGGATTTCCACTCTTCTTGGTTTTCAAATATTCTCGTTGTCTTTGAAAGAACTTCCAGTCTGTACTTGATCTCTTCTTCCAGCGCTTTCCTGCCCCAGTTATTATTCTCTTCAGATCGTTTGCTCCAAGGAACGAAATCATTTTCAATTAAACCCTGGAATAATTTAAGAAGACATGAGGTCAACACATCAGATAAAGAGAGTAGAGTAAAGTAGTGTGGAGTAAAATAGAGTAGAGTGGAGTGTGGTGGAGTAGAGTGGAGTGTGGTGGAGTGAAGCATGGTGGAGTGGAGTAAAGTGTGGTGGAGTGAAGTATGGTGGAGTGAAGTGTGGTGGAATGAAGTGTGGTGGAGTGATGTGTGGTGGAGTGGAGTATGGTGGAGTGAAGTATGCTGGAGTGAAGTATGGTGGAGTGAAGTATGGTGGAGTGAAGTATGCTGGAGTGAAGTATGGTGGAGTGAAGTGTGGTGGAATGAAGTGTGGTGGAGTGATGTGTGGTGGAGTGAAGTGTGGTGGAGTCAAGTATGGTGGAGTGAAGCATGGTGGAGTGAAGCATGGTGGAGTGAAGTAAAGCGTGGTGGAGTGAAGTATGCTGGAGTGAAGTATGGTGGAATGAAGTGTGGTGGAATGAAGTGTGGTGGAGTGATGTGTGGTGGAGTGGAGTGTGGTGGAGTGAAGCATGGTGGAGTGAAGTAAAGTGTGGTGGAGTGAAGTAAAGTGTGGTGGAGTGAAGTATGGTGGAGTGAAGCATGGTGGAGTGAAGTAAAGTGTGGTGGAGTGAAGTAAAGTGTGGTGGAGTGAAGTAAAGTGTGGTGGAGTGAAGTATGGTGGAGTGAAGCATGGTGGAGTGAAGTAAAGTGTGGTGGAGTGAAGTAAAGTGTGGTGGAGTGAAGTATGGTGGAGTGAAGTAAAGTGTGGTGGAGTGAAGCATGGTGGAGTGAAGTAAAGTGTGGTGGAGTGAAGTATGGTGGAGTGAAGTAAAGTGTGGTGGAGTGAAGCATGGTGGAGTGAAGTAAAGTGTGGTGGAGTGAAGTATGGTGGAGTGAAGCATGGTGGAGTGAAGTAAAGTGTGGTGGAGTGAAGTAAAGTGTGGTGGAGTGAAGTATGGTGGAGTGAAGTAAAGTATGGTGGAGTGAAGCATGGTGGAGTGAAGTAAAGTGTGGTGGAGTGAAGTAAAGTGTGGTGGAGTGAAGTAAAGTGTGGTGGAGTGAAGTATGGTGGAGTGAAGCATGGTGGAGTGAAGTAAAGTGTGGTGGAGTGAAGTAAAGTGTGGTGGAGTGAAGTATGGTGGAGTGAAGTAAAGTGTGGTGGAGTGAAGTGTGGTGGAGTGAAGTAAAGTGTGGTGGAGTGAAGTGTGGTGGAGTGAAGTAAAGTGTGGTGGAGTGAAGCATGGTGGAGTGAAGTAAAGTGTGGTGGAGTGAAGCATGGTGGAGTGAAGTAAAGTGTGGTGGAGTGAAGTGTGGAGTGGTGGAAAAGTGAAGTGTGGTGGAGTGAAGTGTGGTGGAGTGAAGTAAAGTGTGGTGGAGTGAAGTGTGGTGGAGTGAAGTAAAGTGTGGTGGAGTGAAGTGTGGTGGAGTGAAGTAAAGTATGGTGGAGTGAAGCATGGTGGAGTGAAGTAAAGTGTGGTGGAGTGAAGTAAAGTATGGTGGAGTGAAGCATGGTGGAGTGAAGTAAAGTGTGGTGGAGTGAAGTAAAGTGTGGTGGAGTGAAGTAAAGTGTGGTGGAGTGAAGTATGGTGGAGTGAAGTAAAGTGTGGTGGAGTGAAGCATGGTGGAGTGAAGTAAAGTGTGGTGGAGTGAAGCATGGTGGAGTGAAGTAAAGTGTGGTGGAGTGAAGCATGGTGGAGTGAAGTAAAGTGTGGTGGAGTGAAGTGTGGTGGAGTGAAGTGTGGTGGAGTGAAGTGTGGTGGAGTTAAGTGTGGTGGAGTGAAGTGTGTTCGCCTGGAGTATGGGGAAGTGAAGTGAAGTAGAGAGTGAAGTGTGGTGGAGTATAGTGAAGTGTGGTGGAGTATAGTGAAGTGTGGTGAAGTGGAGTGTGATAGAGTGAAGCAAAGTGAAGTGTGGTAGGGTGGAGTGTGATCGAGAGGAGTGTGGTAAAGTGGAGTGTGGCGATGTGGAGAGGATTGTTATGCAGTGGAATATGATGGAGTGAAGTAGAATGAAGTGTGGTGGAGTAGAGTGTGGTGGAGTGGAGTGAAGTATGGTGGAGTGGAGTGAAGTGTGGTGGAGTAGAGTGAAGTGTGGTGGAGTAGAGTGAAGTGTGGTGGAGTGGAGTGTGATGGAGTGGAGTGAAGTATGGTGGAGTGAAGTATGGTGGAGTAGAGTGAAGTGTGGTGGAGTGGAGTGTGATGGAGTGGAGTGTGATGGAGTGGAGTGGAGTGGAGTGTGATGGAGTGGAGTGGAGTGTGATGGAGTGGAGTGGAGTGGAGTGTGATGGAGTGGAGTGAAGTGTGGTGGAGTGAAGTGTGGTGGAGTGAAGTGTGGTGGAGTAGAGTGAAGTGTGGTGGAGTGAAGTGTGATGGAGTAGAGTGAAGTGTGGTGGAGTGCAGTGTAGTGTAGTGTGGCGCGGTGTAGTGTAGTGTAGTGTAGTGTAGTGTAGTGTAGTGTAGTGTAGTGTAGTGTAGTGTAGTGTAGTGTGGCGCGGTGTAGTGTAGTGTAGTGTAGTGTAGTGTAGTGTAGTGTAGTGTAGTGCAGTGCAGTGCAGTGTAGTGTAGTGTAGTGTAGTGTAGTGTAGTGTAGTGTAGTGTAGTGTAGTGTAGTGTAGTGTAGTGTAGTGTAGTGTAGTGTAGTGTAGTGTAGTGTAGTGTGGCGCGGTGTAGTGTAGTGTAGTGTAGTGTAGTGTAGTGTAGTGTAGTGTAGTGTAGTGTAGTGTAGTGTAGTGTGGCGCGGTGTAGTGTAGTGTAGTGCGGTGTAGTGTAGTGTAGTGTAGTGTAGTGTAGTGTAGTGTAGTGCGGTGCGGTGCGGTGCGGTGCGGTGCGGTGCGGTGCGGTGCGGTGCGGCGGTGCGGTGCGGTGCGGTGCGGTGCGGTGCAGTGCAGTGCAGTGCAGTGTAGTGTAGTGTAGTGTAGTGTAGTGTAGTGTAGTGTAGTGTAGTGTAGTGTAGTGTAGTGTAGTGTAGTGTAGTGTAGTGTAGTGTAGTGTAGTGTAGTGTAGTGAAGTGTAGTGTAGTGTAGTAGAGTGAAATATAACAATTGACAACGCATGAAACATTTACAAGCAACATACCTCGCAATTCCTCTCGTACACACACCGTCTGATAGTGTCCTGCAGTCGTTCTCGTCCCGCTTTACTGTCAGCCACCAGATGAACACTAGACTCAGAGAACAACAAATGCAATGAGCCACTCATTTCTTCAGCTTTCCAACCAAGTAGACTTTTTAAATCCCACTTCTTTAACAGAGCTCTCGTCTTTCCTTCCAAAAGGACAACTTGTTTAGCGCTTATTCCGATCAAACGCTTACTCAAATGAGATCTACTGCAACTAGAAACTTCCTAGATAAAAAAAACCCACAAAAAATATAGATAAGATTTGTAGAAACACCACGTATATTTATTTGCTAAATTGTATTTAATATTCATTAGGGACAGCCTCACACCACTTTCATTAAGGCCCTCACATGTCTTTCTCCCTCACATCTTGAAGGTCAGCGCTGAATGAGACAGCACGTGTGGAAGAGATATCCTATAACAGCTAGATCGCACTATGCCCAATAGGGGGTGGCTGTAACTCTAACCCTATCCTATCCAAGACAGACCACCCTGTTACATTATGTTAGTATAGGTAATCATCAACCTCGTACCCAGGGCCATTTGTAGGGAACTGGGCCAAGATGGCGAATAAAACAAAATGGCGGGAACACATGGCCCTGGTGGAGGCTAGCTCAAAATGCGCAGTATATTGCGCATTTCATTAACTAGAACTCAGTCCTTTACACAGTAATTATACCTAATTACACCTAAATATTGCATGGTTTAAAATATAATTTCCCGTGCCGTGTGCAGGAACAACCGACAAGGTCAAAATACAATTTTTTTAAAAATATATACAAAATCAAACCGTCTGATTTACGCCATAAGCTCTTGACCAATCAGAGGCTGAGATAGCCTGACCTCCACCAGCGCCATTTGTTCCCGCCATCTTGGCCCAGTTCCCTACAAATGGCCCTGGGTACGAGGTTGGGTAATCATACGACAGCGAGTACAATTAAGGATGTACACTACAAGCGATATTTGAAAAGTTTGCCAAAATTGCACGATTATTGCTCGCCGGTAGGCGAGTGCAATTTGGCATAATTTTCAAATATCACGAGTAGTGTAAATCCTTAATTGTACGAGCAAAATCATATGGTTACTCATTTATTATATGCATGACAAAATTACGACACGTACGCTTCGTACTCACTCACGCCTTTAAAAACATCTTGTTTCATTACTTGACAAGAACCATTTTCACTCTGGGTGTTCTCTGTACTCATTTCAAAATATCTACATGGAATTTTTAGTTCACAGTGTACCACAAGTCGTTGGAAATGTGAAAACTTTCCATTGCAGAATTGGCCGCCATTTTGAATTTTATTGTCAACATCGTTCCCAGGGCCTTCTCTATTTTTATTAATTCGTACTGCAGTACAATTAATAAAACAATTGTACCCCTCTCAACCAATCAGAATGTAGTAATTTTGTCATGCATATAATAATTTATAAATGACGTGAGCCAACAGCTTGTTATTGCTCTGCTGAAGGCCTGAGTCAAAAGGCCGAAAGTTTAGCAAATAAATATTATAACAATCGATTGACATTCGGGCGTAGCCTGGTTTCTAAGCCTTTCGTTTCCGCCATGAGCTTGGCCGCGTAGTCGGTTTGGGTTCTTGGGAAGACTGGGGAGAGGCTGGAAACGAGAAGGCCTAGCAACATTCGTAAAAAGGTCCTGCCCAGAATCGTTCTGGCCCTTCGAGTGTTCCTGGGATCTAGCGTAGCGACAGTATAAAAGCATAAGGATGTCTGCGAAGATTTTACCAAAGATCTTGGCGATCGAAAGAAGGAAATTATGGAATATATTCCCATTTGAGCTCGAAATGAAAATTTAACTGTTTAACTTTCAACTTTTGGCGGTTGCAGAAGGAAAGCTAGCGATAAGAAAGCTAGGCCAGTGACCCTTCGTCGATCCGAGGTGAGTAGGCTTGTATTATTTTATGCAGCCATCTGCATAAAAGTAAGTGTCGGGAAACACTTAGGACGTCATAACATCACAATTCTTCCTCAATAAACAACTGAGCTGTAAAGTGAAAGTGTTTACGAATTTTGCTAGGCCTTCCCCAGCGGGTCCGTTCGGATCACTT
Organism: Paragorgia papillata; assembly: GCA_035771165.1. NCBI lineage: Eukaryota > Metazoa > Cnidaria > Anthozoa > Scleralcyonacea > Coralliidae > Paragorgia > Paragorgia papillata. The sequence continues at coordinate 3,542,084 of JAWNZC010000368.1, read as the reverse complement.
CCGAAACGTGTCAACCGAGGAAGGCCTAGAAACTAGCCTAGTTCGGGCGCATAAGTATGTTTTTGGCCCGACTCGGGCTCATTTTAGCCCGAGCCGCAGGCAACGGTTAAAATTAGCTCTGAGAACGCGTCTCAGCCAATAAGAACACAGGACTTCAACGGAAGTAATTCGTACCATATAATAAAATTCCTTATTATATGGCAGCAGCGCTGAGAGGTCCGAATACGGAAATCCTGTAATTTGATTGGTTCATAAGCGGTCGGATATTTCCCGTATCCGCCCGCTCAGAGCGGAATCTGCCGTTCGGGACCGCAAGTTTTATAAACAAAATGGCAGTCATGTCAGTATATGCAAGAAGATGGATTATAATTTCAGAACTACTCATTGTTGAAATATATCGTGCAGGTATGTTGTTAGAAATTTTTTAAGCTTTCATTCGATGTATAGTTCGAATTTCCACGTTTTGTGAAAGTTTTTTAAATGTTCAAAACGTTCGTAACATTGTTCGTAATAATATAACATTTACTTCTCACAAGTATTAGAATTTCAGATGATTTTTTATTCAACTACTTAACGTACGATCTTGAGCAATATGTCAAACAAAAGCAATTGAAAAATACTATTTGGGGTAGAAAGTTCAGGATTCTAGCTCAACGGAAAGTACTTTAAAAATGGGAAAATGTCTGCCATTTTCGTTTAGTTCGCAAGAAAGATGGGTCGAGTTTTCACAGAACGTTCACAACATTTATGGCCATACAATAAACTACTTATTGACCTCGCTTGTTCGGTCTGTACTAGTGAAATATTGGACCTCTGTTTTTTGCACAGACCTCAACTCGCTGCGCTCGTCTCGGTCCGTACTTAAAAAACATCGGTCCGATATTTCACCAGTACAGACCGAACAAGCGAGGTCAACAAGTAGTTATTATTACTCGTTTTCTAAGCAAGACTCGTGCATCTACAGTATAAAGCTTTTACCTTCACACGAAAGAACTGGCAGCCGTAACCAACCATTCCTTGACAACAGTCAATATAGTCGTGCTTGGCCTTGCGTTGTGAGGGTGAATCACGGTCAAACTGTTCACAATAAGCACGAACACGCTTATAAGCATTCTTCTCTTTGTGAAACGCAGGATTGAGACACAGTCGGACACGTGACGCGGATATCTTTTCTAAACCATTATCCGTACAGAAGACTTTGTTCGTTGAAGTTTGATTACCTAGAGATGATGTCTGAAACGATAATTAAACATAAATAATAGTGAGATAAGCTGCAGGTATTGTTTTGTAGACTATTTTAAACTATTAGACTATTTTACTCTGTCTAACACCAGACTATTTTACTCCGTCTAACACCAGACTATTTTACTCTGTCTAACACCAGACTATTTTACTCTGTCTAACACCAGACTATTTTACTCTGTCTAACACCAGACTATTTTACTCTGTCTAACACCAGACTATTTTACTCCGTCTAACACTAGACTATTTTACTCTGTCTAACACCAGACTATTTTACTCTGTCTAACACCAGGCTATTTTACCCTGTCTAACACCAGACTACTTTACTCTGTCCAACACCAGACTATTTTACTCTGGCTAACACCAGGCTATTTTACTCTGTCTAACACCAGACTACTTTACTCTGTCTAACACCAGACTATTTTACTGTGTCTAACACCAGACTATTTTACTGTGTCTAACACCAGACTATTTTACTCTGTCTAACACCAGACTATTTTACTCTGTCTAACATCAGACTATTTTACTCTGTCTAACACCAGACTATTTTACTCTGTCTAACATCAGACTATTTTACTCTGTCTAACACCAGACTATTTTACTCTGTCTAACACCAGACTATTTTACTCTGTCTAACACCAGACTATTTTACTCTGTCTAACACCAGACTATTTTACTCTGTCTAACACCAGACTATTTTACTCTGTCTAACACCAGACTATTTTACTCTGTCTAACACCAGGCTATTTTACTCTGTCTAACACCAGACTATTTTACTGTGTCTAACACCAGACTATTTTACTATGTCTAACACCAGGCTATATTACTCTGTCTAACACCAGACTATTTTACTCTGTCTAACACCAGACTATTTTACTCTGTCTAACACCAGACTATTCTACTGTCTAACACCAGACTATTTTACTGTCTAACACCAGACTATTTTACTCTGGCTAACACCAGACTATTTTACTCTGGCTAACACCAGACTATTTTACTCTGTCTAACACCAGACTATTTTACTCTCTCTAACACCAGACTATTTTACTCTCTCTAACACCAGACTATTTTACTGTCTAACACAGGACTAACACCAGATTACAACTGTGATTACCTCAATGTATAATTGCAACGCAGCCAAGTAAATAGCATCATCCACTCTTGCTGGTAAAGAGCCACTAAGAACGGCTTGGTGACACTAGAAAAGAAAAGAAACATTATATGACTGGGTTCGTTTTCCGGTCGGGTCCGTACGCAAAACGATGCAAGCTGATTGGTTCCCGAGCGGTTGGGATCCTACGATGTTGTCCGACCAATCAATACGTTTTTTTCCCGGACCTTTAAGTTCTGGCGGGAAAATTTTTGAGTTGATTTGATGTGCTGGAACATTACCGCTGGCTTTCTTTAAAACTGTTTATTTAGAAACACGACAAATAAAAGCCGAACTGGTGTACACTTCGTATCGCTATACGAAAAAGCTAACAGGCAACATAACGAACTCCGAAGACGAAAACAACGTTCAAGATTGAGATTCTCAAGTCGGTTCAGATCCTCAACCCGTTGTTGCCAGTTGAGATCCTCAACCCGTTGTAGCCAGTTGACATCCTCAACTCGTTGTAGCCAGTTGACATCCTCAACCCGTTGTAGCCAGTTGACATCCTCAACTCGTTGTAGCCAGTTGACATCCTCAACCCGTTGTAGCCAGTTGACATCCTCAACTCGTTGTAGCCAGTTGACATGCTCAACCCGTTGTAGCCAGTTGACATCCTCAACCCGTTGTAGCCAGTTGACATCCTCAACCCGTTGTAGCCAGTTGAGACCCTCAACCCGTTGTAGCCAGTTGACATCCTCAACCCGTTGTAGTCAGTTGAGATCCTCAACCCGTTGTAGCCAGTTGAGATCCTCAACCCGTTGTAGCCAGTTGAGATCCTCAACCCGTTGTAGCCAGTTGACATCCTCAACCCGTTGTAGCCAGTTGAGACCCTCAACCCGTTGTAGCCAGTTGAGATCTTCAACCCGTTGTAGCCAGTTGAGACCCTCAACCCGTTGTAGCCAGTTGAGATCTTCAACCCGTTGTAGCCAGTTGAGATCCTCAACCCGTTGTAGCCAGTTGAGATCCTCAACCCGTTGTAGCCAGTTGACATCCTCAAGCCGTTGTAGCCAGTTGAGACCCTCAAGCCGTTGTAGCCAGTTGAGACCCTCAAGCCGTTGTAGCCAGTTGAGACCCTCAACCCGTTGTAGCCAGTTGAGATCCTCAACCCGTTGTAGCCAGTTGAGATCCTCAACCCGTTGTAGCCAGTTGAGACCCTCAAGCCGTTGTAGCCAGTTGAGACCCTCAACCCGTTGTAGCCAGTTGAGACCCTCAACCCGTTGTAGCCAGTTGAGACCCTCAACCCGTTGTAGCCAGTTGAGACCCTCAACCCGTTGTTGCCAGTTGAGACCCTCAACCCGTTGTAGCCAGTTGAGACCCTCAACCCGTTGTTGCCAGTTGAGACCTTCAAGCCGTTGTAGCCAGTTGAGACCCTCAAGCCGTTGTAGCCAGTTGAGACCCTCAAGCCGTTGTAGCCAGTTGAGATCCTCAAGCCGTTGTAGCCAGTTGAGACCCTCAACCCGTTGTAGCCAGTTGAGACCCTCAACCCGTTGTAGCCAGTTGAGACCCTCAAGCCGTTGTAGCCAGTTGAGACCCTCAAGCCGTTGTTGCCAGTTGAGACCCTCAAGCCGTTGTTGCCAGTTGAGACCCTCAAGCCGTTGTTGCCAGTTGAGATCCTCAACCCGTTGTAGCCAGTTGAGATCTTCAACCTGTTGTAACCATGCAGTTGACATCCTCAACCTGTTGTAGCCAGTTGACATCCTCAACCCGTTGTATATCCGGTTTGTAAAGACCGCTCAGGAACCAATCAAATTGCAGAAAAGTCGCGTTAAGACCGCTCACGTGACACAGCCATAAAATAATTCCCCATACAGACCTCATACTCGTGTAAATTAAACGCAGAGATACAAAAAAAATAAAGCTAGAGGAATCCTTAAAGGTTCCCATTTAATGTTCATTCGCACAGAATCAGACTTTTACTTACACTTCTAAACAAAACATCATGATGACAATGATCTTCTGGTGGTAAAGAGAAAGTTGTGTCTTCTTGAGAACGAATAAGAAGATCTTCCAGGCGGTCAGCACAGACAAAATAAGGTCCTCCATAGCTAGCCAACGTGTTGATCAAATTACGAAGTTCAACCTACATAATGCAAATTATACTAAGTTGAATAAATAAAATTCATTCCAGCAATAAGTTCAAAGTGCCTTTGAGCGAAAATGAAGTTTGTAAAAATCTCGTAACTGTTTCCTGTCCGAATTGGTCTTTAGTATTTTATTCTGGTTAACGCCAGACGATTTTATTCACCTCTGTGGAAGCCCTCGGACAGGAATGAGTTATAAACTATCTCTCTAACTCTTTCCTGTCCAAATTGGTCTTTAGTATTTTATTCTGGTTAACGCCAGACGATTTTATTCACCTCTGGGGAAGCCCTCGGACAGGAATGAGTTAAGGGGGGACACGACCCGAAATTTATATTTTGCATTTTCATGAGAGTAAAAACAAATAATATAACTGTTATATATCATTTGAAAGCTCTTCCAATGTAGATTTCAAATTTATCAATAAAACGACACATTGGTTACTAAACATACAATGTTACAACAAACAAACAAACAAACAAACAAACAAACAAACAAACAAACAAACAGACAGAAAAACAAACAAACAAACAAACAAACAGACAGAAAAACAAACAGACAGAAAAACAAACAAACAAACAAACAAACAAACAAACAAATAAACAAACTAATAGCAAAAAACAAACGAAAAACAAACAAACAAACATAAACAGTTAGGCAGACAGACAGACAGATACAAACAAGCAAACAAACACACAAAGAAACAAACACACACGCAAACAAACACACACGCAAACAAACAAACACGCAAACACACAAACAAACAAACAAACAAACAAACAAACAAACACGCAAACAAACAAACAAACAAACACACAAACAAACACACACGCACGCAAACAAACAAACAAACAAACACGCAAACAAACAAACAAACAAACAAACAAACAAACAAACACACAAACAAACAAACAAACAAACAAACAAACAAACACACGCAAACAAACAAACACACACGCAAACAAACAAACACACGCAAACAAACAAACACACACGCAAACAAACAAACACACACGCAAACAAACAAACAAACAAGCAAACAAACAAACAAATAAACACGCAAACAAACAAACAAACAAACAAACACACACGCAAACAAACAAACAAACAAATAGACAGTTAAAAAAGTTAACAGTCTACATTTCTAATATATTAACCGTGACTTTGTTTGAAACAAAATGTTTGACTTTCGATGTCCTAATAACGCTATTCTCTTGTATCAAAACCAAACTTAGTCTCAAACCTGTAATGATGGAATCTCTCTGAAATCCTCGGGGTATTTCTCAAGCCAGGTGTCCCAAATCCTCATCAGAGCCATATGAAGTGGAGGCATACACTCACTATCGTCCAACACACCAGTTTCACAATCAAATAATGAACTTAACTTTGGATCATGAAACCTGAAGATCAAGAAACGAAAAAGTGTAAAAATTTTACAAATACCTTCCCCCAGAAGAAAAAAGCTATTTCGCTGGCTTTAGACCAGGCTATAAACTTACATTGAAGAACTGTGAAACACAATAACCATGTATGAACCGTAATAAGTACTGATCATAATGGCTGACATTGTATTAAAATATAAGATTAGTTGTAAAGTGGAGTATAGTGAAGTGGAGTGGAGTGTGATGGAGTAGAGTGTAGTAGAGTGGAGTGTGATGGAGTAGAGTGTGATGGAGTAGAGTGTGATGGAGTAGAGTGTGATGGAGTAGAGTAGAGTAGAGTAGAGTAGAGTAGAGTAGAGTAGAGTAGAGTAGAGTAGAGTAGAGTAGAGTAGAGTAGAGTAGAGTAGAGTAGAGTAGAGTAGAGTAGAGTAGAGTAGAGTAGAGTAGAGTAGAGTAGAGTAGAGTAGAGTAGAGTAGAGTAGAGTAGAGTGGAGTAGAGTGGAATGGACTAGAGTGGAGTGTGATGGAGTAGAGTGGAGTGAAGTAGAGTGCAGTGGAGTAGAGTGGAGTGGAATGGACTAGAGTGGAGTGTGATGGAGTAGAGTGCAGTGGAGTAGAGTGGAGTGCGATGGAGTAGAGTGCAGTGGAGTAGAGTGAAGTGTGATGGAGTAGAGTGGAGTGAAGTAGAGTGCAGTGGAGTAGAGTGCAGTGGAGTGAAGTAGAGTGCAGTGAAGTAGAGTGCAGTGGAGTAGAGTGCAGTGGAGTGAAGTAGAGTGCAGTGAAGTAGAGTGCAGTGGAGTAGAGTGCAGTGTGATGGAGTAGAGTGGAGTAGAGTGCAGTGGAGTGTGATGGAGTAGAGTGCAGTGGAGTAGAGTGCAGTGGAGTAGAGTGAAGTGTGATGGAGTAGAGTGGAGTGAAGTAGAGTGCAGTGAAGTAGAGTGCAGTGGAGTGGAGTGCAGTGTGATGGAGTAGAGTGGAGTAGAGTGCAGTGGAGTGTGATGGAGTAGAGTGCAGTGGAGTAGAGTGAAGTGTGATGGAGTAGAGTGAAGTGTGATGGAGTAGAGTGGAGTGAAGTAGAGTGCAGTGGAGTGGAGTGCAGTGTGATGGAGTAGAGTAGAGTGCAGTGGAGTGTGATGGAGTAGAGTGGAGTGTGATGGAGTAGAGTGGAGTAGAGTGGAGTGTGATGGAGTAGAGTGGAGTAGAGTGGAGTGAAGTAGAGTGCAGTGTGGAGTAGAGTGGACTGTGATGGAGTGGAGTGGAGTGGGGTCGAGTGGAGTCGAGTAGAGTGTAGTGTGATGGAGTAGAGTGGAGTGAAGTAGACTGGAGTAGAGTGGAGTAGAGTGAAGTAAACTGGAGTAGAGTAGATTGCAGTGGAGTAGAGTGCAGTGTGATAGAGTAGATTGGAGTGAAGTAGAGTGGAGTGAAGTGGAGTGGAGTGGAGTGGAGTGGAGTGGAGTGGAGTAGAGTAGAGTACAGTGGAGTGGAGTGGAGTGGAGTGGAGTGGAGTAGAGTGGAGTGGAGTGGAGTGGAGTGGAGTGGAGTGGAGTGGAGTGGAGTGGAGTGGAGTGGAGTAGAGTAGAGTAGAGTAGAGTAGAGTAGAGTAGAGTAGAGTAGAGTAGAGTAGAGTGGAGTAGAGTAGAGTAGAGTAGAGTGGAGTAGAGTGGAGTGGAGTAGTATTATGTATGCCATTAGCCCTGAGTAGGCGGGCCGCGACCTCGAGCAAAATTAGCCAAGTGGATCCCATAGCAAAAAAGCTTCAAAACTACTGCCCTATGCACTCAAAGGTGTTGACTTACCTATGTTTGAACAATCTCATTAATACCACTGCATTAGTATAAGTGGAGTAAGTGGCTAGGAAGAACTCAATAACATGCTCATCCGAAGATTTTGTTTTTCTTTTTGGTCCTTTCGTCCGTGGTCTATTCTTGGGTGATGGAGATAGCAATGGAATGCCTCCCCAAAGAGCCACAGCTTTAGTGGTGATAAAACGGACAAGAGTCTCTAGACTAGCGCCTTTGATGTAAGGCTCCTGGTTGGCTGACTGTTCGGTGTAGAATGGTCGTGGTTCTTCATCGTCGAAGTCGAAAAGATAGTCACATTCGTCGTCCTCTTGGTCAAGGTAAACCAACGTTCGACACACGTGGTAATACGCCCTATAGCAAAGAAGAGAAACATCATTTATATTGCTGAGCTTTCGACCTATTGACTCAGGCCTTCATCAGAGGATTCACAGCAAATGCCAACCTCGTATATTTACCACAAACTCTCGCTTCCATTACAGTTTGTCACCAAAGCCTTAGCCAGGTTTAGGAATCTACCCGTCCAAAAGTGCCCACTACTAGGGGGGTCTGGGGGCATGACCACCCCCCCCCCCCCTCCCCGAATTTTTTTGAAATCAGGTCTTCTGAAAACGCGATTCTGAGCATTCTGGAAAACAAAAGTACTCTAAATTGGAGAGCAAACAGCAGCAAAATCTATCATTTTCTTTGTCTATATTAACAATTAGCATATACCTCGCAGGTGAATAGTGCTTTTCAAGCAATCTGATTGGTTCCTCTAGCTCGGGATATCCTGCACTATTCACCTGCGGGCAAAACAAAATGGCGGCCAGTTTTGCTTTGTTTACCGAAGCAGGAGATTTTGTTGTTAAACAAGGCTGATGTTGTAGAATAACGAAAAAAGTCAACAAAATTAAGTAGAAGAGTGTCCACAGGTATGTTTCTTTACAATTTTCTAGCCATTAATATATTCAAAAGTTGTAAAAACTGTTTTGTCGACAAGTGCTAGCCAAGTGCCCAAGTTGCTACTAAGCGGCCGTGTCTTGACAGTCTTGTATAAAATACCGAAAAATGTAAGAATGTTAAACTTATTATTATTTCATTTATGAGGTATATGCTAAAACAATTATTCACCTCAGTGTTGGTGAATAGTGTGGATATTCACCTCGCCGAAGCGGCTCGGTGAATATCCAGCACTATTCACCTCCACTTCGGTGAATAATTGTTAATTAGTCACCCACGTTATTTTGTACTGAAAACACGTTGATTTGTGTCAGCGGTTGTAGAATGCAATTATGCTAACACCGTGATGTTGTCATGTTGATAGGGTTATGGTTTACGTCCACCCTCTGCAGATTAAAATAATCGCCAAATTTAGTCCTAAAATACTAATTATTTCGCGAAAACATAGGAACTTGTATCTTGTGGTCAAGGTATGTGCAGTGACTGTTGAATGTCGTGGCGAAAATAAAGCTTGTACAGTTGTATTAAAGAACTAAAGACGAAATACTGGAGTTTTGTTATCAATTTTTACCCGTCCACTTTAAAAAATGCCCGTCCAAAAGACGGGTGGACGGGCTTCTGGCTAAGCCCATGTTTGTCACCATAGGTGTTTATTATTTTTAAAGCACCTGGGCAATCTCGTTCCCAGAGCCCACGTTCCCCACCCGGGAAACGAGAGACTCTGGGATAATCCGTTTCGAATCGTTACGTTATTGGTTGAATAGTGAGCATGAGTTGGTCTGAAGTGACCGGAATACAATTAATAAAACCAAAATAACAAATAGGTCGGACGACAAGACTCCAGTGAAGACGTTGCCGCGATCGATATCTTCGCCGTATGTGTGTAGATGCTGTAATTCGAGCTTCGCCAGCAACCCCATTGACTTTTTTTGGGGAAAAGTCAAACAAGGAGAACATACTACCCAGATTCCGCTCGGATATTGACGCATGCGTACCTCAACCGGAATAACAAGAATCCTGTGATTTGAAACGGATTATCCCAGAGTCTCTCGTTTCCCCGGTGGGGAACGTGGGCTCTGGGTACGAGATTGGCACCCGGGTCAAAGTTAGCCCGGGTTTACAAGCAAAATTTCACAGGTAGGGTCACCTTGCTGCCCGGGTCAACTTTATTAGACGTGGTTATCAAGCACTAATAAGAAGAAGCCTGGAACTAGTAAAAAGTTGTCCTGGGTAGGCGAGTTATCACTACCAAACACGTTAACAAGGACAAAACATAACCCGGCTACTAAGCACCCGGGTTACCCTAGCGTCTTTGTAAACACAACAGACAAAAAACAACAAGAAGAAAAGTACAAGAGCTTCCTTGTAAACATGCCCTTACTCTTTCCTATGCGAACTGGTTTTTAGTTAAAGTGGCACTCACACCCCAAATTTTTTTTCAATAATATGAATCTGTTCTATTTGTGGAGTACAAAACTGGGGGGAAAATTTTATTCGGGTAAATTCTCGCTTTTTTATGGCCTTTCAAAGTTGGTAAAATTACCCCAAAATGGACTCCATTTTGTCCCACGACCGAGCGACTGGGGTCAGTTTGGTGCTGTGACGTCACAAGGTGAACCCGCTGTTTGTCAACACTAAAGATACTAATTCCGTTGAAGACATAAAAAAAAATACAAAACGCGGAGTATTGCTTGAAAAAACGAGTGCTTTCTGAGTGTTTCTGTAGTAAAGTATATAAAGCTTCTTCTTGCGTGTTCATCTCGTGACGTCACAAGTCGTTCTCTCACCAGTCTCCCAAAGATAACCCGCAGCCCGGTCGTGAGATAAATAAGTACCAACTTTGAAAGGCCATAAAAAAGCGAGAATTTACCCGAATAAATTTTTTTTCTTCAGTTTTGTACTCCACAAATAGAACAGATTCATATTATTGAAAAAAACTTTTTGGGTGCGAGTGCCTCTTTAAATTGCCTATATTATAACTAAACTGTTCATGGTCAATATCAATCAAAACTTTATTAAAATATCGGACTATTTTATACCTATACCTACTGTTATACTAACTACTACCTATTAACTACTTAATAACCGAGAGTGAGGTCTTTACGGTAAAATATTAAACCGAGGTCTTGCTGCATGTATTGACTTTCTAAAACTTTCTAGCTAACTCGCCTCCACTATTTAGTTGTTGTTTGTTAATGTAAATATGTATTTTTGTAAATCTATATATTTTTGTTACCCAATAAAGTCTAATAAATAAATAAATAAATAAATAAATAAATAAATAAATAAATAAATAAATAAATAAATATAAACAAGCCCTTTTCATGCATACCTTGATTGCTTTGGGACAAGTTTCTTGAGTTTTTCAACAGCAGAAGAATCTATAAGAAGAGTATGATTCCCACAATACATTGCAAGGTTAGCCAGAGTGACTACTGCATTATAAACAATTTCTTCATCGTGTTCCTCCAAGGCTTCTACCAGTAAACTCACAGCTCTAAACGATAACAACACAAGACTCTCAAATTTATCAATGGCGCTAATAAGAATGGTACGCGTATATGTGGCTTCACAGTGGCAAAAATATTATCACAATTTCTTAATTCATGAACTCACTGCGATGTTCCAAGTTCTCTTTGCATTTTCAAATGCGTGCTTGAAGCCGCCAGTAAACGAGTGGCAACTAGACGAGGACTGAGCTTGGCTGAAAGATCTTCATGACAACTACGAAAGGAGAAAAGAGAAATAAACACAAGAAGGCTGCACTCAGAGACTGCATATACCTCCTCCAGCGGGTTATTAGAGATGTTTAACAAAAGGTACGCTATGCGTAGCCTACAGTTTCCAAGCCTTTCGTTTCCGCATGAACTTGGCCGCGTAGTCGGATTGGGTTCTTGGGAAGACTGGGGAGAGGCTGGAAACGAGAAGGCCTGGCAACATTCGTAAAAAGGTCCGGCCCAGAATCGTTCTGGCCCTTCGACAATCTCGCTCCCAGAGTCCACGTTCCCCACCCGGGAAACGAGAGACTCTGGGATAATCCGTTTCACATCGATATTTCATTGGCTGATGAACACAGTGAACTCTATATAACTCTTCTTCCGGATAACAAGAATCCTGTGATGGCGTGAACGGATTATCCCAGAGCCTCTCGTTTCCCGCCCGCTGGGTAAGGGGAACGTTGGGCTCGGAATGAAAATTTAACTGTTTAACTTTCAACTTTTGGCGGTTGCAGAAGGAAAGCTAGTGATAAGAAAGCTAGGCCAGTGAACCTTCGTCGATCAGAGGTGAGTAGACTTGTATTATTTTATGCAGATGAAAATCATTGTTGCGTGACAATGTTTGAGGTGGGCGGAGCAACAACGCTATTTAACTTACAACAATGTTGTAGCAATTTGTTGCACGTATTACTTCGCCTTTACGTTGCCACTAAAAACTCACCAAGAACACGACAAATCATCTTCAAAGCCATGTACTTTACAAGTTTCTTTAGACTCGGGAAAGTTGCTTTTTAGAACACCAACGTGCGGCTCTCTGCAAATGACAAAGGAGAAAAACTACTCATAACCATACAATACTCATAACCATACAGTACTCATAACCATACGATACTCATAACCATACAATACTCATAACCATACAATACTCATAACCATACAATACTCATAACCATACAATACTCATAACCATACAATACTCATAACCATACAATACTCATACTCATAATCATACAATACTCATAACCATACAATACTCATAACCATACAATACTCATAACCATACAATACTCATACTCATAATCATACAATACTCATAACCATACAATACTCATAACCATACAATACTCATAACCATACAATACTCATAACCATACAATACTCATAACCATACACTACTCATAACCATACACTACTCATCACCATACAATACTCATAACCATACACTACTCATAACGTAAACCATACAATACTCATAACCATACAATACTCATAACCATACAATACTCATAACCATACAATACTCATACTCATAACCATACAATACTCATAACCATACAATACTCATAACCATACAATACTCATAACCATACAATACTCATACTCATAATCATACAATACTCATAACCATACAATACTCATAACCATACAATACTCATAACCATACAATACTCATAACCATACAATACTCATAACCATACACTACTCATAACCATACAATACTCATCACCATACAATACTCATAACCATACACTACTCATAACCATACAATACTCATAACCATACAATACTCATAACCATACAATACTCATAACCATACAATACTCATAACCATACACTACTCATAACCATACACTACTCATAACCATACAATACTCATAACCATACAATACTCATAACCATACACTACTCATAACCATACACTACTCATAACCATACAATACTCATAACCATACAATACTCATAACCATAACCGTAAGTCCATAACCATAACAGAAAAAAAACCCAACACTAAACATAAACAAACATGAAAATAAACAAAAACTTGCCCCATAAATTAAACTAAAGTAAGGGTTTACAGCCTAGTTTATACGCTATAAGACGTTCTGGGCAGGGCTCAGAGTAACGTTTCATGCTACGCCGGTCATGGTGACTGGTCAGTTCCAATTGTGACCGGTCAAAGGCAATTTTTGACCGGTCAAATTTCACGACGCCCCGCCCACCCCAAAAGACCCCCCCAACTAAAACAACAAACAAACAAACAAAAAAAACCCCAAAACAACCAAACAAACCCCAAACAAAAAAACAAAAAAAACAAAAAACAACACAACACAACAAAAAACATGTAAAGTATATTCTACGATATATATATATATATATATATATATAGTTCAATCTAGAGACACGGTGTTTCGCTGTACAACAGCTCATCAGTGTAGCTTGGAACAATCTGAATGAATTTCATCAATTACTTATACACATGCGATCGTCGGTGACAACCGCATGTGGGACAGCATCGGTGAAGTACATTCAGATAGCGTGAAGTGCGCATGGGCCCAGAGTACTCAAACTTCCACAAGGGTAGTGAGCGTTGCATTATCGCTAATAGGTACCCACGGCAACTTCACAGAGTGGTCAACAACACCGAAGTGAAGGAGCATATATATATATATATATATATATATAAGCTAGTACTGATATGAACGTTTGCCATAAAAAGGAAATGCATGCATAGTTCACTTCAATATATATCACACATTATGAAACGGGTCTACAACAGCACAACAACAGTCATTTTAAGTTCCTTCAAATGGAAGTAATAAAATTAATTGCAAGTAATATGACCGATCCAACGCCATCCTACGCAATCCTGGCAAGTTCCCCCGGCAGTTTGGACCTTCAAAAGAAGGTTACAACTGCCGGGGGGAACTTGCCAGGATTGCGTAGGATGGCGTAGGACATTGCGTAGGATCGCGTAGGATGGCGTAAAATATCGCGCCTGCGCATTGAAGAAATGCGGACAAGTTGTCACTCGAGTTGGACTTCTGGCTGTATTTCTATTCCGAGCCACTGTGCCACCAACACCCCCAGGATTATGCAAAAACATTGCCAAGAATATTTTCATCAGAGTACCACTAACTTAAAGGGCATATGACTCGAAAATTAAGTTTGTCTTATTCAAAAGAACATTTAAAATGATAAAATAACATCTTTTGCAGTTTTTGGTTTCCTCGCTTCGTTTTTGAGATATTCCAGTTTGTTTGATATGCAAATGACACAACTTTTTACGTCACACGTGCATAATGAGTATTATGAGTTACCGAGAGAAGGTTACATATCTTTGCTATTGTGAAACGAAATCACTTGGAATTCTACATGTTTGGTGGTGTGGGTAGAAACACGCACATACTTCCTTTGAGTTAAGCCCATGTTTTCATAATAGCAAAGATATGTAACCTTTTCTGATAGCTCATTATGCACATGTGACGTAAAAAGTTGTGTCATTTGCATATCAAACAAGCTGGAATATCTCAAAAACGAAGCGAGGAAACCAAAAATTGCAAAAGATGTTATTTTATCATTTTAGATGTTCTTTTCCATAAGACAAACTTAATTTTCGAGTCATATGCCCTTTAAACCTAGCAAAAATCCATCGAAAACCTAGCTATCATGAACAGTAGAGGTACATTGCGTCAACTTACCGAGGTTGAGAGGTTTGTTTCTTTCTACTTGTAATAGTGGCGTCGGAATTCTCCGACGTTGTTGCCTGGCTACGAGTGTCAACGTCATTCTCGTGATGCAACAAGTTCAACAAAGGCCCGGATGGAATATTGCTCATGGTAGAATTGTATTCGCGCTCACATTTCACATCTTTTAATAGATTATCAAGAACTTCCAAACACGTTGTCTAGAAAAAGGCATAAAGCATAAAGGATAAAGGACTGGGGGTTAATCATCCTCTAGCCTGGTACCCTGGCCCATTGAACTATAAGAAGACTGGAACGATAACTCAGGGGGGAATTTTGAAGCCAGTGCCAGTCCCTTTGCAGGTAGCTCCCGTGCTTCAAGTTACTTAATTTTCATCCTGCCATATATTTTGTTTGGGACGATAACAAATTACTCCAAAACAACGGATTGAAATACAGTTTTATACGTATGTTTTTAGAAATAGCATTGGCTTCAATTTGATGTATAGTATAAGTTTCCTCGTTATTTTAAACTTTTTAAAATGTAGTAAATGTTCGACCATATTTCGTTGGGAAATAACACTAAGAAACTTGTTGTAGTTTTTCTGAGTTTTGAGCTGAAATACTTAACGCCGAACGTTGGGCTGTATATGAAACTGAAGCTATTGAAAAATGCTATTTGGTATAGAAACTTCAAGACTTTAGGTAAAAGGGAAATAATTAAAAAATATAAAAACAACTGCCATTTTGTAACCTACGACAAACAAAATGGCAGTTGTTTTTATATTTTTTAATTATTTTCCTTTTAGCTAAAGTCTTGAAGTTTCTATACCAAATAGCATTTTTCAATAGCTTCAATTTCATATACAGCCCAACGTTCAGCGTTAAGTATTTCAGCTCAAAACTCAGAAAAACTAACATTTAAAGATTTTTGGCTTCATCCATTCATAGGGCCTGACTTATGGAGTTAGCGTTCCAGTTTACTTAGAGTTCAATGCCCTGGGCCAATCAAAGAATATGGGCCAGGTAACCACTAATTTCATTCTCACGTCATCAGGGCTAAATCCACTTATGACGATTGCAGTTTTACTCATAGCCAATAAAAACGCGCGAACATTTAACACATAGGAAAGCAGAAGTCTTTAGTGGTTACCTGGCCCATATTCTTTGATTGGGCCAGGGTACCAGGCTAATCATCCTGGGTTCAATTCCTACCGGAAGGCCTGTGTAGTTGTATTTTTCGCAACTGGTCCCGGTTTGGTCTTAAAATGTATATATTCTACACTCGAATTTTCCTTCACCAAAAATCCCTAAAACATGCTATGTAATCGAGTGAAATGCCCAATATTACTTCTAATAAACCCAATTCTCTCCTGGCATTACCACCTTATTATATATACAGAACTCGCGATCAAGCTCTCGGCAACGCCCTCCGTGGCTCAGTGGTCAGAGCATTGCACTAGAATCGCAAGGTCGTGGGTTCAATTCCTGCTGGAAGGCCTGTGTAGTTGCATTTTTCGCAACTGGTCCCGGTTTGGTCTTAAAATGTATATATTCTACACTCGAATTGTCCTTCACCAAAAATCCCTAGAACATGCTATGTAATCGAGTGAAATGCCCAATATTACTTCTAATCATCCTTAAGTCTGGTTTCCATATAGTTTTAACTTGTCGTAACTTGGCGATTGATCAGCGATTGTTTGCGATCTTTTACAACAGTCGTGTTTCCATATAGTTGTAATTATTGTAATTTAAATCGCCGATACGCTCGGACTGAGCCACTGAGGACCTCTCGGTTTTGACAAAGTTCAGATGAGCTAATTTTGATATTCAAAATCAAACTGAATGACTAAAACTTAGTTTGTGATCATTTTTACAGTTTATATAACAATATAAAGCATGCCCATCATACTGTAATAACAGCAATAATCGTTTGGTGATGTACCTGAACAGGTTCATGTGCCTCAGCAAGTTCCAAAACAGTTCTTATAAAACCAGCTTCAGCAGCTCTTCGTCGACTGTCAGGACCTTCGATCTACGGTTGAAAGAAAACAAGACAACTATTGAAGACCTTGTAGATTTCTTAAGATTATGAAACCAGAGTAGAGTAGAGTAGAGTAGAGTAGAGTAGAGTAGAGTAGAGTAGAGTAAAGTAAAGTAAAGTAAAGTGAAGTGAAGTGAAGTGGAGTGGAGTGGAGTGGAGTGGAGTGGAGTGGAGTGGAGTGGAGTAGAGTAGAGTAGAGTAGAGTGAAGTAAAGTGGAGTAGAGCAAAGTGAAGATAAGTGAAGTAAAGTGAAGTAGAGGAAAGTGAAGTGGGGTGAAGTGAAGTAGACTGGAGTGGCGTAGAGTAGAGTGGAGTGAAGTGAAGTGGAGGGAAGTGGAGTGGAGGGAAGTGGAATGGATGGAAGTAGAGTGGAGGGAAGTGGCGTGGAGGGAAGTGGAGTGGAGGAAAGTGGAGTGGAGGGAAAGAAGTGGAATGGAGGGAAGTGAAGTGGAGGGAAGTGGAGTGGATGGAAGTGGAGTGGATGAAAGTGGAATGGAGGGAAGTGGAGTGGAAGGAAAGAAGTCGAATGGAGGGAAATGAAGTGGCATGGAGGGAAGTGAAGGAAAGTGGAGTGGAGGGAAGTGAAGTGGAGTGAAGTGGAGTGGAGGGAAGTGGAAGGAAGTGGAGTGGAGGGAAAGAAGTGGAATGGAGGGAAGTGAAGTGGATTGGAGGGAAGTGAAGGAAAGTGGAGTGGAGGGAAGTGGAGTGGAGTGAAGTGGAGTGGAGTGGAGGGAAGTGGAGTGGAGGGAAGTGGAGTGGAGGGAAGTGGAGTGGAGGGAAGTGGAGTGGAAGAAAGTGGAGGGAAAGAAGTGGAATGGAGGGAAGTGAAGTGGAGTGAAGTAGAATGGAGGGAAGGTAGTGTGGTGTAGTGTAGTTTAGTGTAGTGTAGTGTAGTGTAGTGTAGTGTCGTGTAGAGTAGAGTAGAGTGTGGTGGAGTAAAGTGTGGTAGAGTGTAGTGTAGTGGAATGGAGAGAGATCACGAGGTAGAGTGGGTAGAGTGTGGTGTAGTGGAGTAAAGTTGAGTGGAATGAAATGGAGTAGAGTAAACCAAGCCCATTAGTATTTAAAAAAAGTTAAACATTTAGTTTACTCACACTGGCAAGATTCTTTATCAAAATGGCCACTGCTTCCGCTACCCACTGACCACATGTTGGTGATCGCGCAAATACTGAAAGCTGAGACAAGGCCTTGGGCAAGCAAAGATAGGACAGCAGAAGAGGCTGGCATTCAGGATTGAAGGACAATTTGACCAACGAACCCAGCGCCAATAATACAGGATCGTCTTCTCTGCCGTACGGTGATAACGAACTGTAACAACTATCAGCATTTGAACGAGTTCTCTCGCGACTCTAAAAATATAAAGAACAAGAGGGCAGTCAGAGATTGCATATGCCTCCACCAGCGGATTATTAGAGATGTTTAAAAAGAAAACGAGTCATCCCGCTGACCAGGCTAGCTCACTCAAGGCTTAATGACGTTATTTATAACCAAGGTTAAAGGACTCAGGGACTTTACATATTTATCCAAAACTCATTAATAATTCATGAAGAAAACACAAAGGAAATCAGTACCGTGTCGGTGTTTGGATATCGGAGGAAGAAATTACATAAATTAAGCAAACTTTCATCTTGATTTTCTCTTAAAATACTGATTTGTTTTAGATGCTATATCAAACACTCGGAGGAGTGTTTCATCAGGATATCCAAACACCTCGAAGTTTGTTCAAAAACCTCGGCTTCGCCTCGGTTTTCAACAAACGTCTCGGTGTTTGGATATCCTGATGAAACACGCCTCCTCGTGTTTGATATATTACATACTAATTGGAACATTCTGAGAAGATTTCTAATATATCTTCTCAGGCGAACATTTCATCTTCATGGATTTTTTTGCCGTTAAAGTTGACGGAAGTGACGTCGAAAGAGGAATTTCTCTATATGAAAACCACTTTACAGATTCCTCTTTTAACGTCACTTCCGTCAACTTTAACGGCAAAAAAATCCATGAAGATGAAATTTTCGCCTGAGAAGATATATTAGAAATCTTCTCAGAATGTTCCAATTAGTATAAATATGGAAAGTCCTCGAGGATGACATAGGCACTTTAACAACAAAGGAACGCGCAGGGCATGGGGCGATAGCAAGCCTATTAAAGAGACGAGAACTCCCAGGTGTCATACAGTACGCTCTGGAGAGCCAGCTTGATAGAGCCGTTATTCTGCGTAGTCGATAGCTAAAGAAGACAGCGAGAGAGGAAAATTTGTGCCCTCCATCCCACCCATTAATCTACGACTACAGTAATTAAACTTCCACCGAAATAATCGGTGTGATAGGTGCAGACACGGGGCATGGTTGACCCCCCAAAATCACTTACGGGCGGGGCGGTCAACTTGACCGCTCAAGTTTTAAAGGTTAACTATACCTTTTGAGGTTATGTATATTTTCAAAGCAGATATCATCTAACTTTACAAAAGTGAGGGAAAAAATGAATTTGGAGTAAAAGCGCATGACTTACTGGGGGGAGATTCTAAGTATCTCTTGATGCACGACCGAGTTGTTTAGAAGAATGGGTACTACATAGTCAGTGACGTCATACCGGTAAGTTGCCTAATTACCGAACAAATATTCCAATGTTCGAGCTTTGGTTTGCCACCTATTTACTCACGAAAATACGTGTATTAGCATTATTTTTGGGGCATTTTAAGGTATATCTTCTTCACACTCTGTCAACGAGTCTTCTTAATTGTGTTTGGGTGAGTTTTGCGATATTTAAAGTAGAAGGTGATATAGATGCAATCTCGTACCCAGCGCCTGCGATCCTTTTGGCAACTACCAAGAATCAGAGGCTCTGGGAAACTCCGATGAAACTCGTCATCTGATTGGTTAGTTTAAAAACAGTAACATTTCAAATAGTGTGCACGTTGCTAACTTGTTTAATCGATTTCTCGACGTTCTGTAACACATAATTATACACGACAGACCCAAAATATAATTGAACACATGAAATAATTCAAAACAGCAAAAATCCCGACAATTTACAAGTTAAAACTATTATTATTGTCGCTTCGTCGCCAAACAAACATCCATCGTCTGACTCGTCTCGTAATTCTTCGCAGTTTCGTCTCAGAACTTTAAAGTTATATTAGAGAATACAAGGTGGATGTAGTTTAGCAAAAATTCCTGGCAAAAAGTACAATTTCTTACCTGAGCGGCTGAGCCGATTACTGCCGAGTGCCGACGGCGACGCGGACATTTACAACACACTCGTCAAATCGTCTGGTTGACGATTTTGAGAAAAGCGAAGAAAGGCCATTTGTATCGATTGTATTGTCGAGAGCTTTGTGAAACATGTTGGGCCTTTTTCATCGGTAAACAAATATTTTTCCTGGTCTTCGCACAACCGAACGATCGTCGATGATGGTTACAAATTATAGGGAACTGGGAACCAGAGGACTGGGAACAAAAACCCAATTTTTGGGGTCTTTTTCAACGGAGTTTCCCAGAGCCTCCGTTCCTTGGTAATGACCAAAAGGATCGCAGGCTCTGGGTACGAGATTGATATAGATGAAGCTACGGCCACAGATCCAATTTCGCAAAAGCAAAACTACAGTTCTGACAAGCTATGTATATCCAGACTTCTGTCAAATCAATAACTCAATACTTAGAACTAATAATATAGTTTAAAACTCAATAGTTTTGTCTTATCAAGACAAAAATGAATCGTATCCTTCTTCCCCTCCAGGTGACATTGGCCTATTAGGCGTAGTGTTTTTCTTGCGAAAACCCGTTGTACGGCTGTACCGTTTGGTAAACTAAAATACCAAAGCCATTCTTGATAAGTCGTGGAGTCGAACTTGTGGCCGGTTTTTTTTCTTTCGAAAAACTCTCCTGGTTAGCATGTTGACAATGTTCTAGCCTTTTGCCGAAGCGAGCTCTATTTTACCGGTATGACGTCACAAGTTTGCTAGTGCCAGGCTACCTTTTAACGCGGTCGTTGTTTAAATATGGTTCAGAAAAATGGCCAAAACTCGATCTTTGACAGAACATAAAAACAGAACCGAGTGACCGATTTTAATTTTTTCCTTCGGTTTTGGAATAAACGTTTTCGAATTTAACAGAAAAAGGTATAGTTGACCTTCGTTTTCGTTACTTCGTTTTCGATAAGGAAACTATGGATTTTATCACAATTCCAACTCACTGTGAAAAGAATAATTATCGGACTACCTCTGTTCACAAAAAGTAGACTTTCGCTTTGGTATTTCAGTGAGCTGAAACGGCAATCCGAGACTCAGAGGTGTATGGTTTAAGTTTTTAATATTTTTAATTACTCACGGTCACGCGTGACTTGCTTTGATTAACCAATAGTAACGCTTTCAGAAATTTAGGCCAATCAAAAACCGAGTTGAGATATTGAACTCGCCAAAGTGAGGTTTGAAGCTCGCGAGAACAGAGGCTCTCCCTCTCCCAAACACAAACTCACAGCCTCTGGTACCCAGGGTACCAATTTAATGGCGGCGCTCCAAAATACAAACTTCGCACGTAAAATACAACTTTGTTTTTGAGAATTTCGAAATGAAACTTCGCACAGTTATCAACTATCATAATATCTTTAAGATTATGCAGAAACATTACCAACAATGGTTTCATCAGGGAACCACTTACTGCGAATGTTGACGTAGTAATTTAAAAAAACGACGTTGTCTGGGCCGAGAAAATCAAATCTAAATTTTAACAAATTTAAAGTCCAATAAATGACTAAACAAAGATGGCGAAAATACGAGCATTTTCTCTCATAATAGCAACCGCTGACCTTCTGCCTGATATGTTTACTTGATCCGCGCCCGCAGACCGATCAATTCGGTTATAAATTTATTGATGACAAAAGGTCAGCGGTTACTACTATGAGAGAAAAGACCAATAAGCCACCATCTTGGATTTATCACTCATTGATAAAGGGCATCCGCAGTCATGCAGTTATATATAGGTCAGTAGTTTGAACTCACCCGCTCCAGCAATTCTTTTCCGTCGGTAACAAACGTTGTGTTTCCTTCAGGATAGCCCAGACCAGAATCCGTTTCTTTGCTCGGTTCAGCCGAGTCCTGGAAACGAACAGAGTCGCCTCTCGTTCTCCCTCTTGTACTTTCAGAATACAGTTTCCCATTGTGCAAAATACTCTAGAGAGAAAAAAAGGGTTAAAGAGCATATGATATCAAAATTAAGTCTGTCTTTTTTGTCACAGTCTATCATCCGAGTTGCAGTGGCTCAATGGTGAGAGCGTCTTGCTGGCATTCGGAAGGTTGTGGGTTCGAGTCCCGTCTGGAGCTCAGAGTTTTTATCTGAGTTTAACTTACGACAGCTACAGCAAAAACATACGAAAAACTTTACCAACTCAAGCTGAAAACACGAATAACATACAAGTTCAAATGACAACGTAACATCTTTTGCAGTTTTTCGTTTCCTTGCTTCGTTCTTGAGAGATGTCACTACGTTAGCATAGCGTGTTTTAGACTCATTCCTGTCAGCCAAAAGCACCCATATACAGTGATAAGCCAACCCAGCCTATTTTAACTAGTTTTTTTATGACATTTCATGACCTTCAGTGTTCTTAAAAATCACCCCTCAGAATGCAGGAAATGGCATTTCCAAGACTTTAAATTTGAAAAATTTCGGGGGGCGTGCCCCCGGAACCCCCTAGAAGGGTCCCTTTTTGTAAACGCCCCCCACGGGAAAATTCTTAAAAAGGTCCTGTTCAGCACTTCAGCCCCCCCCTGGACAAAAATAAAACTCTACGCCTGTGCACCAGCGCTCATTGCGCTCTTTATCACTTCAACTCTGTTGGGAAATGGCGAATAGACGCGTCGTTATTTTGGGCTCAACGAACACTCTACTAATTTTGGTAGTAATTACTGACCTCGATTATTCATCTTACCTGATTTAAACACGTCGTGTTTGTATGTTCATCTTTTGCCTGTACTTGTAATCCCGAATCATTTGATTCCCCCTTCTCGGGTAAGCTGTGTTCAACGGGGTCGCCTAGGAACAACTGTGTTGCGTCATCACAAAGAATACCATCCGCCGGTGTCGAACTGAGTAGCATCTCAGTGTCATTACCCTTAGACCACGTGTCGATAGAACCGACGACAAGTGTGCCACTCTCATGTTCGGCTACAATGTTCTCAACGACACCACCATCGCATACAGTCAATGGAAGGCGTGCGGGACTGCTTGTAGTCGAAGCCTTTCTGCATCTGCAGTTGGGGTCATGCTGGGAAGAACTGCCACAACACGTTTCTTGTCGAATTGAGGATTTTAGAGTTCCCTTTTTCTCGACTTGTTCGTGGGTATTCGACGTATTACATTCTGCAGTGAGAAGAATTAGAAAATAAATAAATAACCAGAGCGTTATTAGAGATGTTTAACGAAAATAAAGTTTGTCTTATTTGAAAGAACACTTAAAATGATAGAGTAACATCTTTTGCAGTTTTCCGTTTCCTTGCTTCGTTGGAGAGATATTTCAGTTTGTTTGATAGACAAATTAAACATTTATCTCAACAACGAAGCAAGGAAATGAAAAACTGCAAAAGAGTCAGTCTGTTATTTTAATGGTTATATATCAAAGATTTTCGTTTGCCAAAGATGAAATCCTATTGGTCAAATCATGGTCACGTGTTGTTCAACAAACTCAATGTTTCTTTCTGCCCTAGGAAACATTGCACTGTTTCCCTCTGACGTCATCAACGAAGAAGGAAACAGTGCATTGTCTCCCTCTGACGTCAGCTTTAATCATGCGTTGTTCACGTGAATACACAATGATTATTGCATCAGATCAAGAACTTTGGACTTTTCGGAACATTTTGAAAACAAGAGCTGTTTCGAGCTTGTTTGGTACGAAATAGTCCATTTTCCAAAGGAAAGAATATCTATACATATCTTCAAAGAAGGTCTGAAGAAAATCTGGATAAATTTAAAGCTGTTCTTTGTACTTGTTGAGTCTGGTGTATTTGTTCAGTTGAATTGAAATACGAAAACAAAGTCAAAATGTTTTGGTAAGTCTTTTTGCCTTTTACAAAGTTTCGAAGTGTTTTGGTAAGTCTTTTTGCCTTTTACAAGTTTCGAGTCAGTTTGGTATTTTGTATTTTAAAAGTCTTTGGTATATAACAAAACGCTTGTTGACTTTTGCCTCGAGAAACGTCGAGTTTTACGGTCCCTCAGGCTTCAATGTCACCCTCGGGCTAAAGCCCTCGGGTGACATTGAAGCCTTCGGGTCCGTAAAACTCGATGTTTCCCTCGGCGCCAGTCAACAAGTGTATCGTGTTCTTTCACATAAGGGCGCTTTCCAATTGACAAGGTTAGACCGGTCAGTCCGGCCAGAATGGACTTGCTTTTGATTAGGACCAAATTTTCCAGTCAGACCATCCCAGGTCTCAAACGAAGCGTGTTCCATTTAAAGTGCCCCTGACCTCGACAGTTTTTATTGTCTTATTTGAAAGAACTTTTAAAATGATAAAGTAACTTCTTTGGAAGATTTTCGCTTTTTCGCTTTGTTTTTGAGATATTTCATTTTGTTTGATATGCAAATGTCCGGAATTTACGTCACACATGCATAATGACTTATCAGAGAATGTTATATATCTTTGCGTTCATCAAATAAAAACACTAAATTATGAATAACATGTGTGCGTGTTTCTCCCACAACACAAAACTTCTCGATTTTAAAGGATTTCGTTGGAGAATGAAAGAGAAACACAAACTTCTTCGATAAGTCATTATGCATGTGCGACGTAAATTCCGGACATTTGCATGTCAAACAAAATGAAATATCTCAAAAACAAAGCGAAAAAGCGAAAATCTTCCAAAGAAGTTACTTTATCATTTTAAAAGTTCTTTCAAATAAGACAATAAAAACTGTCGAGGTCAGGGGCACTTTAACCGGACTGACCGGTCTAACCGTGTAAATGGAAAGCCCCCTAGGATAAACTTAATTTTCATTTCATAGGCACTTAAGTAACGTTACACTAACCTCCCACAGTGTCATCCATCATCCACTTGGCTTCCTTCTTCCACTGAAAACTTCCCAGATCAAAATTAGCGGTAAAGCGGCGACTGGCATGTCGGGCATGCCTCATCTGAGGAGACTGATTATAGAGGTTCCTTATACTGCCCAAATGCGCAACGAGAGAGCCACCTGACAGCACGGAGTATCCTGAATGATGGGAATGAGTGGTAGAGGTGACGGAGTTTGAATGAGATTTTGATGTATCAGCTGTCATAAATGCTTCGCATACTGATTGTACCAACCGACTCTGAAGTTCTTTTAAATCCTGTGAGTAAAGAAATCATAGCATAATCAGTACACCATTTGCACGATGACGTGAGATGGCGTTGGGTGACTACAACTACCAGAATGCTTTGCCAGTATTCTAGGGTTTCGCCTAAAATGGATCACTCAAAAGGACCTGTCCAGTCCTTTCGCGGGTTTTCCAAAATATGTCCTCAAATTTCTTTTTTTTCCAAATTTGTTAAGTTTCAGTGAGTCTCGAGATTTTAGCAACCTTTTCGATACCCTAACCACAACATAAACCTAACCCTAATCAGAAATCTTGGTTTACTACCTAGCTTTTTGGAAAAACATATTTGACGACATATTTTGGAAAAGCAACGACAAGACTGGACGGGTCGCTTTGAGTCATCCGTTTTAGCCGAAACCCTAGAATACTGGCAAAGCGAGTAGTTGAGTGAGTGATTGGGTGGGTGTGAATGAATGAATGAGTGGGTGAGCGATTGATTGAGTGGGAAGTGAGTTAGATGGTTGGTTGCTTAGTTAGTTAGTTAGTTAGTTAGTTAGTTAGTTAGTTAGTTAGTTAGTTAGTTAGTTAGTTAGTTAGTTAGTTAGTTAGTTAGTTAGTTGGTTGGTTGGTTGGTCAGTTAGTTAGTTGGTTGGTTAGTCAGTGTTAGTTGGTTGGTTAGTCAGTGTTAGTTGGTTGGTTAGTCAGTGTTAGTTGGTTGGTTGGTCAGTGTTACTTGGTTGGCTGGTCAGTGTTAGTTGGCTGGTTAGTCAGTGTTACTTGGTTGGCTGGTCAGTGTTAGTTGGTTGGTTAGTCAGTGTTAGTTGGTTGGTTGATCAGTGTTAGTTGGTTGGTTGGTCAGTTGGTTGATCAGTTGGTTACTTGGTTGGTTGGTCAGTGTTAGTTGGTTGGTTAGTCAGTGTTAGTTGGTTGGTTGGTCAGTGTTAGTTGGTTGGTTGGTCAGTTGGTTGATCAGTTGGTTGGTTGGTTGGTCGGTCGGTCGGGTAGTCGGGTAGTTAGTTAGTTAGTTGGTTGGTTGGTTGGTTGGTTGGTTGGTTGGTTGGTTGGTTGGTTGGTTGGTTGGTTCGTTGGTTCGTTCGTTGGTTCGTTCGTTGGTTCGTTCGTTAGTTAGTTGGTCAGTGTTAGTTGGTTGGTTAGTTAGTTAGTTAGTTAGTTGGTTGGTTGGTTGGTTGGTTAGTTAGTTAGTTAGTTAGTTGGTTGGTTGGTTGGTTGGTTGGTTGGTTCATTGGTTGGTTGGTTGGTTGGTTGGTTGGTTGGTTGGTTGGTTGGTTGGTTGGTTGGTTGGTTGGTTGGTTGGTTGGTTGGTTGGTTGGTTGGTTGGTTGGATAGTTAGTTAGTTGGTTGATCAGTTAGTTAGTTAGTTAGTTAGTTAGTTAGTTAGTTAGTTAGTTAGTTAGTTAGTTAGTTAGTTAGTTAGTTGGTTGGTCAGTGTTAGTTGGTTGGTTAGTTAGTTGGTTGGTTAGTTAGTTAGTTAGTTGGTTGATCAGTTGGTTGGTTGGTTGGTTGATAGGTTGGTTGTTTGACTGGTTGGTTGGTTGTTTGGTTGTTTGGTTGGTTGGTTGATTGATTGATTGATTGATTAATTGGTGGGTTGGTTGATTGGTTAGTTGGCTGGTTGTTTCGTGGGTGGGTGGGTTGGTTGATTGGTTAGTGAGTTGAATGGTTAGTTAGTTAGTTGGTTGGTTAGTTGATTGGTTGCTTGATTGGTTCGTTTTTTCTTTTTATATATAATAACCATAGTAACCTACCGGTTGGTTGGTTGGTTGGTTGGTTAGTTAGTTAGTTAGTTGGTTGGTTGGTTGGTTGGTTCATTGGTTGGTTGGTTGGTTGGTTGGTTGGTTGGTTGGTTGGTTGGTTGGTTGGTTGGTTGGTTGGTTGGTTGGTTGGTTGGTTGGTTGGTTGGTTGGTTGGTTGGTTGGTTGGTTGGATAGTTAGTTAGTTGGTTGATCAGTTAGTTAGTTAGTTAGTTAGTTAGTTAGTTAGTTAGTTAGTTAGTTAGTTGGTTGGTCAGTGTTAGTTGGTTGGTTAGTTAGTTGGTTGGTTAGTTAGTTAGTTAGTTGGTTGATCAGTTGGTTGGTTGGTTGGTTGATAGGTTGGTTGTTTGACTGGTTGGTTGGTTGTTTGGTTGGTTGATTGATTGATTGATTGATTAATTGGTGGGTTGGTTGATTGGTTAGTTGGCTGGTTGTTTCGTGGGTGGGTGGGTTGGTTGATTGGTTAGTGAGTTGAATGGTTAGTTAGTTAGTCGATTGGTTCGTTGATTGATTGATTGATTGGTTCGTTTTTTCTTTTTATATAGTAACCATAGTAACCTACCGGTAAAAGATCCAAAGGTCTCGTTCCATCAATCATGTTGTCGCAAATTCGTGCGCCATGTTCGACAAGAATACAAGAGAGCTCAGTGCCACTGGGATGACCAGCACACATGTGGAGAGGAGTGCGACTAAAGAAAGTACAAAAAAAATGAACAATTAAGATCACTGTAGACCTTCGGGTTACGTTTGGAGGAAAACATTACAACTCTCTGTCCCTCGCAGTAAATAGTGGGCATAAAGAGACGGAGAAAAGCCTTACACAAACAAGACGCCTGGATCAGGCGTTCACTCGGGCTACTGGAAAAGTGCGGAGATCTCCTCCGCAGATGCTCTATACCGCGCGAGCAAAGGTGGGAGTGGGCCGAGGAAGATCATATCGAAAGCATTCTCGTCCCCAGAGCCTCTCCCGTGCTGGCGCGCGGAAAGGCTCTGGGGGAATCCAAACCGGAACACCAAGATTCTTTGGTGTTCTTTCTAAAGCGCATGCGTTTAAGTTCGCGGTTTGGGAGTTGGACACGAGATCATCGACAGTTGATAATTTTCCTTTCGTTTTCGATTCTGGCGGTTTGGCTGTCTCGTATTAACTCGTTTGACTTTGGAACAATTCTGACTGTGGTAGATTCCGTTCGAAGAAGGTCCTTGTCGAGTGTGGCTCATCGCCGCGTTTACTCGGCGGGGCAAAAACCATTAAAATTTACGAGTTCACTTCAGAGCTTGGCCAATAGAGTCGCGTCGGAATTTCGTCGTATTTACGGCCTCTTTTAGTGAAGGTAGTTCTCTTTAATTTGTTGCACCGTTCGTTTATATTTGACTTGTATATTTCAATGAGATTTTTATTAAATATGTACCACACACCGAGCCATACACGAACAGCTTGCAGTGCCAGTGTGTTGTCTATCGTCTTCCAATTGCTGTCTGTCTTCTGTCTTTGTGTTTATTATTAAAGTGCCTATGTCATCCTCAGGGACTTTACATATTTATACTAATTGGAACATTCTGAGAAGATTTGTAATAATATATCTTCTCAGGCGAAAATTTCATCTCCATGGATTTTTTTGCCGTTAAAGTTGACGGAAGTGACGTCAAAAGAGGAATCTGTAAAGTGGTTTTCATATAGACAAATTCCTCTTTCGACGTCACTTCCGTCGACTTTAACGGCAAAAAAATCCATGAAGATTAAATTTTCGCCTGAAAAGATATATTACAAATCTTCTCAGAATGTTCCAATTAGTATAAATATGTAAAGTCCCTGAGGATGACATAGGCACTTTAAAGAGAAACTGAATGTGGTGCATACTTCATAGTGGTGAACATATTTACGATCAAGACAGTTGTCAACCACATCTGATCACTATTGAACTACAAGCAAGAGAACACCTTGATCAAAAGGTCAACCTTGATCAACTTTTTGTCAAACTCCAAAAGCAAAAGGAGGAAAGAACTTACAACATGCCTCACGGACAAATTAGGAAAGTTTGTTGTTTCAATATGAGATACACGTCGGGATGTAAGCACGTTATCCTCTGGCTGGTCTGATATATTACTAAGGTTGCGGTTTGAGCGTGGACACGCGTAGTTTGACGGCACACGTTTCACATGGGAAACTAACATGTTGCTAAGCGGAAATTGCGAAGTTACTAAGGCCAAACGGCATTGTTTTTTCGCGAAAACGTCGCGTTGTGGGGTTTGTCAGCGTGTCTGCGTAATGGTCGATCGGAAAAGCACTGTGGCGTTCTTAGTTTCACTTGACGAAGATTTAATTCTGTATAAGGATGAGTTATAAACATGCCCACATTTGCTTTGAAAATTTCGTGCTCGTTTCAAATTGAAACAATACCGTTTGGCCTTAGTAACTTTACAGTTTCCGCTTAGCAACATGTTAGTTTCCCGCGTGAAACGTGTGTCGTCAAATTACGAGTGTCCAAGCTCAAACCGGAACCGTAGTAAGTTATATTCAAGTTATATTCATAATAAATCAGCTTTTCTTATGATTTCAATCGTCCAACTGTTTACGTCACAAACTTGCTAGTGCCAGACTCTTTATACGACACGGATTTTTTTAGAATACTTCGTTAAAAAATTCAAGAAATCAACAAAAAGTACGGTTTGCTTCGAATTTTTATCATCATATTCGTATTCTCTACAACAAGCCGGAAAAATAATTCGCCTTGAGTCGACCTTTAAAACAAAGACAACATTACCCTCACTATAAAAGCGCGTACGTACGACATGAAGTAAACGATCTACCAATCATTACGTCATCCCATCAGGCCTTGCGCGGCTGATGATGCGTGCTAAATGCTAATCTTCATGTTTTCTTTCTTCGCTTTCCTGAATCCTGATGTTTGATCAAGTTGTTTGAAGTCAAGTGTTCTTTCTTGGACGTGTTCAGTGTGTTCACAGACATAGTTATTGTTCAGTAATGTCGCTGGCAGGTATCTTGATCTTATATACGTTTACAATCGCTGATTAAACATGATCGTGCTGTGTTGATATTTAACACCAGAAGGGACTCGACTTATGAACGCTGTGTGGAAATACGTTAAATACAGGCAATCGTGTTTTGTGTATTGCGAATTGTGTTTTCTATCGGAGAATTAGATTGTGTTTTGGCTATTTTCTGTGACCAATGATGTTTAGACTTTTATAGGTAATTGCAGCTGCGAGTTTGCAGTAGACCGAGTGAACGTCTGACAAGGCGTCTTGTTAATTGGGACCTTAAGATCTACGACGGCAACTTCGAGGACGACGTCCTTCAAACAAAAGCATTCTTCTTGCAAAACAAAGATAATGAATAATTTCTAGTCCCAATAGTAATCTGAACACCGTCCTCGCTCTGTATACAACGCCACTCAGAGCATTTTCACGTCTTCAGGACGACGTTGACTCTTGGTGTGATGAGAACTGTTGTCTGAGATTGCCTTAACACAGACACTGCAACCGTTTTAACACTTTGAAAATTATAAAACAAGCTTCAAGTATTGAATACAGTAGTCAGTTAACCGTGACTTCTTTTTAATGCTAAAATTTGAATTGCTTTTTAACCGCCGTCGTCGTCCTAGCATCTAAGGCCTGTTCCAAACGCCGCTCTTCTTATGTGCCGAACCTAATGATAATGACCTAAATCCTTTGTTTATGCTGATTTGCATTAGGTTCGGCGCATGAGAAGAGCGGCGTTTGGAACGGGCCTTAAGGTCCCTAATATTTAAATAGCACGGTTGAGTGATTGAATTGAAACGTTGCTATTGGAGAATTCGTTCATTATACTAAAATACAATGTGTTCAGTGACCGTGCACCGTGCACAAAAATGCATAAAGGCGAACAAAAAGATAGACCAAAGACTTTAGCTGAGTTTCCAGACCATATCTCGATTGACTATGGATCTATGTACTTAGTTTACATAACAGAGACACAATTAAAACTTCGAATCTAATTACTTGAAAAGTGCTAAAGCAAGAAAAATTAAACCCCTCCATTGTTTCGACTTCATTGTATACCAACGCAGGTGCAGAAAAATTGCGGAAAAAATTTATTAGTTTATTTTATTTATATACAAAAATAAATAAAATAAAATAATTTTTTTCTTCCCGCAGCGCACTATAGTCAATCTCCCCAAATGTCTCCCCTCATTATCTGAATGGAATCTTAAAACAAAGACAACAATAGCTTCAGTATAAAAGCGCGTAAGACATGCAGGAAACGATATATTTACTTAGTTTACATAACAGAGATATCAATTAAAACTTCGAATCTAATTACTTGAAAAGTGCTACAGCTAGAAAAATTAAACCTCTTCATTGTTTCTACTTTATTGCATACTGAAACAGGTGCAGGAAAATTGTTCACTTAGACCCCGTTTACACGATGCCGGTACAATTTGAAAACGGAACAAAATCATGCCGTTTAGGCCTTGCGTTTACACGATACCGGCACAAAAATGACATGAAAACGGCACAAAATGAAGACGGGTTCCTTGACGGCATGAAATGAAAATGGAACACTAACCGGTATCGTGTAAACGCCGGTGCCGTAACAGTTTGATGACGGTAATCACGATATATACGACCACAGTATTCGGGTTAAACATCTTCATTGTTTTTATTTTATTGTACAGGGTGTCCCAAAAAAAATGCCCCCATCCGTTTTTGTACTGCATCTTCTTTAATTTGGGTACAAGAAGTAATTAAGTAATTTATATCACGCCGAAAGCCCATCACTCCTTCTAAATAGTTATCTACTCGTTTCTTGAGTTTCAGAGTAATTTGTTATCGTCCCAAACAAAATATATGGCAGGATGAAAATTAAGTAACTTGAAGCACGGGAGCTACCTGCAAAGGGACTGGCACTGGCTTCAAAATCCCCCCTCCCTGAGTTATCGTTCCAGTCTTCTTATAGTAAAAAAATAAAAAGCGAACAATTTTCCTGCACCTGTTTCAGTATGCAATAAAGTAGAAACAATGAAGAGGTTTAATTACAAGGTACAAGAAGTAAATTTTTATATCACGCCGAAATCTGAAATTTTCAGAGCCAAGTAGTTATCTACTCGCTTCCTGTAGTCATTTAAAGAGGCAACATCAAAATTTGAACTTGTCCAAATTATGTATGCTACGTCAAGATTTGGAAATCTTCTCCTAAAGGCTTCCCTTGTCCTTGTTGGGCTTCTTGTTTCATGATAGGAAAGTACCATGAATGCTCTTTCCTCGGGAGTGAATTGTTGTTCAACCATCTTAAGACGGGTGAAGTAAAGTGCACTTCTGCGTACATGGCAAACATGTGCATGGAACTCTCATGAGCATTGTTATTACCCCAAGGAACCCCACATAATTTGATGCCGCATTGCTTCATTTGGAATCAAACTTTATTCCCCTGTGGTCAGTTTTCACATGCATATATATTCAAACTTGTATTCCGCACTCAAACACAGCTGTGGTCAAAAACGGGATGGGCGACATTCGTTTGGGAGACCCTGTATTTTTCCAAATCTGTAGGTAGCATAGATAATTTGGACAAGTTCAAATTTTGATGTTGCCTCTTTAAATGACTCCAGGAAACGAGTAGATACCTATTTAGCTCTGAAAATTTCAGACAACAAAGAAGGAGTGATGGGCTTTCGGCGTGATATAAAAATTTACTTCTTGTACCCAAATTAAAGAAGATGCAGAACAAAAACGGATGGGGGGCATTTTTTTGGGACACCCTGTACAATAAAGTAAAAACAATGAAAAGGTTTAATTTTTCTTGCTTTAGCACTTTTCAAGTAATTAGATTCGAAGTTTTAATTGATATCTCTGTTATGTAAAGTAAGTATAAATATATGGTTTCCTGCATGTCTTACGCGCTTTTATACTGAAGCTATTGTTGTCTTTGTTGAAAGTTGGCAAAATTCTATGCTAATTAAGACCGGGTTTTCAGTTCACCGTCTCGGTACTGATTTCCTTTCTTTTCATCGTTTGAAAACGGAACAAAATCATGCCGGTGTGTAAATACATGCCAAAAAGTCTTGTGTTTACACGGTGCCGGTATAATATAATGACGGAGTACCATGCGACTATTCTCTTCCAATGAGAATTGAGAAGACTTTGTGAATACTGCTGACCCGAATACTGTGGTCGTATATATCGTGATTACCGTCATCAAACTGTTACGGCACGGGCGTTTACACGATACCGGTTAGTGTTGCGTTTTCATTTCATGCCGTCAAGGAACCCGTCTTCATTTTGTGCCGTTTTCATGTCATTTTTGTGCCGGTATCGTGTAAACGCAAGGCTTAACAATGAAGAGGTTTAATTTTTCTTGCTTTAGCACTTTTCAAGTAATTAGATTCGAAGTTTTAATTGATATCTCTGTTATGTAAACTAAGTACAAAAATCGTTTCGTGCGTGTCTTACGCCCTTTTATACTGAGGCTATTGTCGTCTTTGTTTTAAGATTCCATTTAGATAATGAGGGGAGATATTTGGGGAGAGATTGACTATATAGTGCGCGACGGAAAAAACCCCAATTGTTTTAAGATTATCTTGCACCGTCTGCAAGATAATAAGCAATTATTGGGTGAGACTTTTTTGATATGAAAAAACAGTAAGAAAATCTTAAAACAAAAAATATATATATAATAATAATAATGATGTTACTCCGAGTGACGAACCATACTGGACAAGTAGAGAAAACTCTACTTGGCCCGGCTGGGATTCGAACCCGCGACCTTCGGTTTACTAGTCCGATGGTCTACCAACTGAGCTACAGGTCAAGTTGGGAGCTGAAGGTCGAATGATAGTACTTAGGCTATTCATAGTCAATCGAGATATGGTGTGGAAACTCAGCTAAAGTCTTTGGTCTATCTTTTTGTTCGCCTTTATCATTTTTGTGCAAGGTTGTATTTTAGTATAATGAACGAATTGTCCAATAGCAACGTTTCAGTTCAATCACTCAACCGTGCTATTTAAATATTAATAAACCTAAAACAAAGGATGTGCACGGTGTAAGGGTACGGTTCAACATAAAATCCCAGCTCATTATAGACGCTTTGAAGTTTGCCGAGTTTCCAGACCATATCTCGATTGACTATGGGCTATTTGATATCTCGAAACAGACTAATCTTTATCGTAAAATGAATCTAAGCGAATTAAGTCAGAGGGCCTTCGCTCGAAACGTTAGACTCCTACGTTCTCTGTTTCGGCAGTATATCTAACCTTACTATATTTCGATTGTTGTTTTAACACTGCCCACGCAACGAACTACTATTATTTTTACAAAACTCGTATGGTTAATTAAATTCTAGATTAAAAGAGCTTTCTAATGATATATAATAGTTCTATTATTTGTTTTTACTGTCATAAAAATACAAAATGTAAATTTCGGGTCGTGTCCCCTCATAAAAAGGAGCGATTGTATCGTTTTATTTTCAAAGCCAGCTGCGAGTTTCAAGCGAAGCACCAAGCCTACTTTGTGGTCATAATGAACTTAACAGACAGCGACGAATTTCGAAAAACATGTTCCGTTTTTGAAGACGAGCTTATCTTCAATCGTTTCCCTTCTCACGCGTATGTCGTAAATCACATCATTGCATTGGCAGTCAATATCTTGATCACCATTTCAACGTTTTTTCTCAACGCTGTTACGGTGATTACGTTTTGGAGGTGTCCAAAATTAAGAGAAAAGGTCAATCATTTTCTCATCATGGTTCAATCGTCAATCGATCTCGGACCTGGCCTAGTTTCGTCTATCCTCCACGATTTTCTTTTGGGAAGTGAACTCGCCGAAAGTGGGAACTGTTGGTTGCATTTCGTTGTCAGCAGAACGGGTCTATTCATACGTCTACTTTCGATGACGACATTAACTGCCATGAACATAGACCGGTATATGAGCATTGTTCACCCGATCGTCCACCGAAACAAAGTAACAAAAAAGAAGCTTTTGAAATGGATCATCGCTGCTGCCTTTCTCACTACGGTCATATTTGGCATCTCTCTCGTCTACGGAAGGGCATTGGTAATCTTCGCTGGTGTAGCTACAGCTCTTTTTCTTACCGTGGCAGTCTACGTCTACACGCGCATTTTTCTTGCTGTTACGGCATCCAACATAATCGATACATCTACTCAGAACAACAACACAGCCATCACGGAAAGCATTTCGGAACGAAAGAAGAAGCGGGAATTTTTAAAAGAAATTAGATTAGCCAAGTCATGTTCTCTCGTAGTCCTATGCTTTTTCGCCTGTTTTCTCCCAGCCCCGGTTGCGGGCATTGTAAACCCGAACGGTTTTCAGCAGGTCGTTTGGCGAGTCTGGACTGTAACATTGGCCAG
This sequence comes from Paragorgia papillata, assembly GCA_035771165.1. NCBI lineage: Eukaryota > Metazoa > Cnidaria > Anthozoa > Scleralcyonacea > Coralliidae > Paragorgia > Paragorgia papillata. The sequence goes on along the minus strand of JAWNZC010000368.1, from coordinate 3,506,843 downwards.
GCTAAATGCAAGCTTAAACTCGCTTATTTTCTTCTGGAGTAACCGAATGCTAAGAGTCGAAGCCGTAGTTATTCTAAAAAGTGTACATTTACGTAGTTCATAAAGTCATTTTATTTTTATTTATAGTCCGTTTCAGCTTGCTTTTGAAATCCGATACGTAGAATTGAAATGAACATTCCGAACTTACGTTGCAATGTTCCGAACTACTTTTGCGAGGTAGATACAAATTTAAGTCGGCAATTTGTTTCTGCTTAAAGTGCACATGAAACGAAAATTAAGTTTGTCTTATTTGAAAGAACACTTAAAATGACAGAGTAACATCTTTTGCAGTTTTTCGTTTCCTTGCTTCGTTGTTGAGATATTTCAGTTTGTTTGAAATGTAAATTAAACAACTTGACGTCACATGTGCATAATGAGTTATCAGAGAAGGTTATATATCTTTGCTATTATCAAACCAAACTTAATTCGAAGGACGTATGTGCGTGTGTTTCTCTCGCAACGCCAAACATGTAGAATTTTCAAGTGATTATGTTTGATAATAGCAAAGATATATAACCTTCTCTGATAACTCATTACGCACATGTGACGTCAAGTTGTTTAATTTACATTTCAAACAAACTAAAATATCTCAACAACGAAGCAAGGAAACGAAAAACTGCAAAAGATGTTACTCTATCATTTTAAGTGTTCTTTCAAATACGACAAACTTAATTTTCGTTTCATGTGCACTTTAACCAAGTATCTATTATTATATTCTATACAACAAATGATCTTCTTCTCAGTGATTTTACCAAAGGAATTCAATTCAAAGCTTATTAAATTCGAACTTCACGACGAACTTCACAACGAACTTCCGTACCAAGTTCCCAACCTTCCAACGAATGTTGACAAACGAATTTCAAAAGCAAGCTGAAACTGACTATAATATATATTTATTCTGGAGGTTTGGCCCCAAAAGCAAAATGCTTATCATAAAGACATTTAGAAGCTGTTTACACCATAGTCAATCGAGATATGGCGTGGAAACTCAGCTAAAGTCTTTGGTCTATCTTTTTGTTCGCCTTTATGCATTTTTGTGCACGGTACACGGTCACTGAACACATTGTATTTTAGTATAATGAACGAATTGTCCAATAGCAACGTTTCAGTTCAATCACTCAACCGTGCTATTTAAATAATAATAAACCTAAAACAAAGGATGTGCACGGTGTAAGGTACGGTTCAACATAAAATCCCAGCTCATTATAGGCGCTTTGAAGTTTGCCGAGTTTCCATACCATATCTCGATTGACTATATTAGGGACCTTAAGATCTACGACGGCAACTTCTTGAATTTCTTGCTTGCTTGCTTGCTTGAATTTATTGCTTACTGGCTGGCTTGCTTACTGGCTTGTTTGCTTACTTACTTACTGGCTTGCTTGCTTGCTTGCTTACTGGCTTGCTGGCTTGCTTACTTGCTTACTTGCTTGCTTGCTTGCTTGCTTGCTTGCTTGCTTGCTTGCTTGCTTGCTGGCTGGCTTACTGGCTTGCTTGCTTGCTTGCTTACTTGCTTGCTGGCTTACTGGCTGGCTGGCTTGCTTGCTTGCTTGCTTACTGACTGGCTTGCTTGTTTACTTACTGGCTTGCTTCTTCATAAACTATTAATAATAAATCAGAGAGCACAACTTACAATTCACAGTCTTTTGCTCGTACGTTCGCTCCATTTGCCAAGAGAATTTGAGCGATGGATTTATCTCTGTTGGCTGCAGCTTGGTGCAGAGGTGACATATCATTTGGTCCTTCCCAATTCACGGTAGCTCCTCTAAAAATAGGAAATATTCATTTAATACAAAGCGAGGTATTCTCAAATAATGAAGGAGTGTATCTTGATATTATGTACACCTAACATGAAGTACTTACGAATACATCTATAAACACCACTGAACTAGAAATAACTGGATTGCGGGCTCCTCATAGTAGCGACCGCTGACTCTACAAAATGTTTATTTGACTGTAGGCTCAGCCGCGGCGCAGTTTGATCAATCTGGTTAAAGCTCATGTGTCATTGTTTATAAGAGGAGAATTTTTTCTATGTCGCGTAACATGCGCTTAAAACTGATTTCTACTGAGCATATCTACATTACGCCAAAAAGAAAATGTTGCTTGAACAAAAACAAATTTTGCATTGATTACTGTATAACTATGGCGGATTCAACATTTTTGTAGCATACCTACCTTCTTAGTTATGACTTTTTTATCGTTTGATATGTTTCTCAACCCCCAAATGCTTATAAAAAGTTTGTTGATTCTATAGGCTACACAATAATGCTAAAATAATAAGATTTTGAGCGGTACGCCAAAAAGTTCTAGGGTTTTGAGCGCTTTCAACCGAAAATACGTGAGAAGGGAAAAATTATCTTCATAATAAGTTGTTGTGATCAACAAGTCTGTCACAGATTGTTCCAATAAATTGCTGAGCGGCTGGCTCGTTAGGTAGCTTTGCAATATTTAAAACACGAGCAGGAGTGTTTTATCAGACTTAAAACCACGAGGGCGCAGCCCGAGTGTTTTAGATCTGATAAAACACGTGATGCGAGTGTTTTGAATGGCTTTAAAAACGATTCGTTATTGGATGTTATGTTCATTAGTATTCTTTATATAAAATTGTATGTTCATTAGTATTCTTTATATAAAATTGTATGTTCATTAGTATTCTTTCTGACGTCAAGAAGTTTTATCAGGTATAAAACCACGGACATGGTACTGATTTCCTTTGTGTTTTCCTCGTGAATTATTGAGTTTTTGAAATATTATTTATACTCTTTGCGGCACCCGTAAGCCCGGACACAGAAACGTGTAAGGCTCTGGAAACGAGAATAAGCGACGTTCTTGACGCCAAAAAAAACTTCACTTTTGTGAAGAAAAGCATTGAGCATTCCACAGGTAGATAAAATTGCGGTACCCTGACGTGATAGCTTGTCAGTCAGCTTTATAATTTTGCTTGCACGTTTGTGCAGAATTGATAGCCACAGCGACACACATGTCATGGGCTCTGGCATTGTAGCATTGAGAATGAAAGCGAGAGATGTCGGCAGCTTTTTGACGACCTCCGTGAAGCGAAGCGTTCCGCAGGTAAACACAATTGCACAAAATTGCAGTGCCTTGACAAGTTAGCGGCTAGATCGTCAGGCAGCTTTAAGGCGTGGCCAAACGCTTTCAACATTTCATTCAACATCGTTCAACATTGTTGAATTCAACCGTGATTCAACATGTTGAAAGCGTTTGGCCACCCCTGATGAATGATGTTGAACGTTGTTGAATGGTGTTGAACGAAATTTGAACATGTTCAAAGTTTCGTTCAACATGCGTTCAACAATGTTGAACGATGTTGCATGAAATGTTGAAAGCGTTTGGCCAGGCCTTTATACTACGGTGCCCTGACAAGTCAGTCACTACCCTGACGACTTGTTAGGCAGCTTTATATTCTGGGTGTTCGACGGAATCGCACGCTAGCCCATGGAGGACGTACAGTAAGTCATCTGCCTCCTCCGCAGGCCCTCGTTGCATCATGGACAGGTCACACACGCCGAATTTAGGGCCTGCAAGATCCTGTAAAAAATTTGGCAAAACTTGGCACGGAATAAATTTGCATAATTAACTACCATTGTTAATAGCCATGGCTATATCCGAAGATTTTGAAGGCCATTGAAGACTTCTGACATACGAATCCTAGCTTTAAAATGAAGGAATTGTTGAAAAAAGCAATTACGGTTGAACTTTGTCAACTTTCGGCCGGAATAATCAACGAAAATGCACTTTAGTCTACCCAGAGACTCTTTGGTTTATACTTTTTCGGTTTCCACAACAACTGAAACTTGAATTCCGCTACACTATAGCCTACAATTTAACAAAATTAAATCTCATTAACTCTTGGTCAGTTGACAGTCTTCGATAGCTAAATAAACCAAAAAACAATACGAAAAACCTGTACTTTCCTGACCGTCGAATTTGCTTTTGTTCGGCAGATATTTTTTCCTACAATTCCTTTTTGTCGCTAAAAATATTATTGGCAGAAGGTCGGTAATTCTAAAACATATTGGTTTCTTCATTGTCATGATCTGTAAGGAAGTTTAGACCGAATTTCCTGGTGGGTCACAGTGTTTAAAGAACTTGGACGTACGTTTGTCGAACAGCGGCCGGAAAGATTTTGCAGGCCCCCTCAAAACTATCGCCTCTTAGGGCCTAGTCTCGCTGTGCATAATGGGATCAGTCTCCATTTTGTTTACAGGATCTGGCAGGCCCTCTCAAAAATGTGACCTGTCCATGATGCAACGAGGGCCTGCGGAGGAGGCAGGAAAGGGACAGACACGTGGGCTCTGGGAACGAAAATCCAAGCGACGTCTTCGACGCCAAACAAAGCACCGCTCTTCAGCACTTTGTCTGGTTGCATAGCAGTCGTACAACAGTCGCTGCACTGTAATTTTTAGGGAGTAAAAATTACTCTCAAAACACGGCTTAATATTTGTCTTCAGAATGCCCCAGTGTTGTTGAGGGGTAAAATTTCTGGGGGAGTAAAAATTACTCCTAACCAAAGAGGGTAATTTTTACCCTCCAAATTGTGGGTAAAAGGTTTGTCCACAGAATGACCCAGTTTTGAGGGGTAAAATTTCTGGGGGAGTAAAAATTACTCCTACGAACGGAGGGTAATTTTTACCCTCAAAGGTAAAGCTTTGAGGAGTAAAATCTACGCCATAAATTTTTGTGGTGAACGTTTTTGTTAGCGCGCTCTAGATATAAAGCCCTCACAAAGCGAAAGTTTTCGTAAAATATGCAACATGTATAAGATTCGGAAATATTTCAGCGACTTTATTCAGTACGTGTTACTATACCTTGAAATAATAAGTTCTACATAAATCGAAAATAACTAATACGCTGGAACTCTCCTTCGGCACATGCATGATCGATCGCCGATTGCATTACAACACGTACACCTATATGGAAATTAAGCTTTCGTGAGCACCTTGTTTCAAACGCAAACTTCTTGATATCCGTGAAATTATTACGGTTAGTACCGGAGGTATTTCAGGAGATACTAAAACGCGTACCTGTCCAGAAGAAATTGTACGGCACCAATCTGACCGTAATTCACAGCGTGGAACAGTAAACTACGCCTCGTGGAATCTGCCAGATCTACTTCGACACCATCATCCAAATAAGAAGCAAGACAAGATAAGTCTCCCCTGAAAAAAAAACACACAAAAACGTTTAAACATTCAGTTTTCCTTGAGTATTGTATGGGAATAAGGAGTGAGCCTTTCACTCTCCCAAGAGTAAAATAGTCTGGTGTTTTGTTTGTGTGTTTCGTGATCAAAGCGAAGATTTAATAAATTAATTAGTCTTCGTGAAGACGCTTTCCTGGGTTAGCTAAGACTTTAACAATCTTTTTATTAACGATGGGCTTACCAAATAAATAATAGACTAATTAGTGTAAAACTGAAGTAAAACTAACGTAACTTTGCCCTTATTTACTTGATAATTGCGAATTTCGGCCTGAAATCATCCCGGCTTACTGGGCTATCCCGCTCCATGTAATCGTTTCGTAAACTCATCCCGGTTAACCGGGCTAGCTCGGGCTAGCTATAGCCCGCTTGCCATGTAATCGCCCCCTAAAACGTCTTTGTAATGCAGATCAGGAGAGATAATACGGAACGTACGCTTCTGACGTTTTTCTATTTCACCAGAGAGGTACTGTGGCAAGGAGTCATGGAATACTTGGCATGCATTCAATATTTTCGGCAGCTATACTTCGATTCATTGCCAGAAATTTGGGACAAGCTGGTGGCGCGCGTGCGCATTAACGACCATAATAATGGCGATTCTCAACAGTAAATAATAAGGAGAGCACAGAATAATTCAAATTTTGCTTAAACGGTGATATATTTCTTCTTTACATAGCTCCATCTGACTTCAACATGGACTAAGCAACAGTTATAACTATATAAAAAACATTCGCTTATCTCGACGACAAAGTACTTCCCTAGCTTATCTTATTTTTGTACTAAAAGCGCCACTATCCATAGTGTTCGCCATAGTAATCTTTGCAAACAGGCGCTAGAAATTGGCCAAACTGACCAAGAACGTTACGGGCAATGCGAAGTCTCCAGATCGCGATGGATTCGGCATGAGTCAGTCTACTTCCTGAGCACATAAAGATCCTGATTTGTCCCTAGCATAGTACTTCCAAAATTGTTTGAACCTGTTTCATTTCACAGTTCTTATAGTCGTTTACAGGTTGTTTACATATACATACATGCACTATTTAGGCAAATTCTAAAGAACTCAATGACCTGAATAATGAGAATACACTAGCATACAATAATAGAATACATAATTATATTATTAGGCGACCGAGAGCGGCGGCACAAATGACTCAAATTTCTGGTGATAGAGGGCCGACAAAATATTACTTTTGATGGCATTTTTTGTTACAAGCAGGCAACCGTGCTGAATCATATTGGATAGTGTATACTTTGAAGGCGAGGGGTGTTGGCAGTCGTGATTATTGATTTATATACTAAAATTTCGAGCTTTTTGAAAGCACAATGTGATGGATGGGATATCTGTAAAGCGATGCCTATTTACATTTGTGTTTTATTTGAATTACAAATTCAGAATGCTATCCAATCAGCGTGCGTGAAGTTCTGATTATTCTAATTCGCATAGCTCACAATTATAAACAAACAAGAAACATGGCGCAAATTCGCCTAAATATAACACTTAGAAGAACAGCCATAACAATCTGAAAACGTTTTGTTACAAGCAGGCAACCAGCATAGAAATGTAGCTTAGACATTGATCAAGATGACTAGGCCGGTTGCCTTCCGTGTGTCACAAGATAGTACTGTTGAACCGGTGGGTTAAATGTCTAAGGATATTATGAGCAATACTATACTATAGTACAAAAGCTCTGCTTTATAACAGTAGATGGCGGTATCGGCAAATTAGCAAAATAAAACGAAGTAATTTACGAATATGAGACTTTCCTGTAGTTACCAGATCTAATAAATTTCTGATTCTTGGCAAGCTTACCTCTTTGTGGCCTTTCTTCGACGTATTATATTTAGGTGTATTCACGCCATATTTCTTGTTTGTTTATGATTGTGAGTTATGCGAATTAGGTTAAGCAAAACTAAAGGCTTAGCGCACGAATTAGGTTAAGCAAAACTAAAGGTTAGCGCACGTGCCTTTCACCTCTGCGACCCGGGTTCAATTCCTGCTCTCAGCAGTTATCTGATTAAAATTTCACCCTGGCCGCATGTGAGAAGAGTGCTTCCAGTTTGACTCTACCAAACATCGCAGGTTTCCTCCGGGTACTCCGGTTTCCTCCTGTAGAAACACTGGACCAATGAGGGATGGCCCTTACTGGACCTCTAGGGAGAACAGTTATCAATTAACTGATAGAGCTATCCAGTATAAATAAGATTAGTTTAGTTTTAGTTTAGGCACGCTGATTGGATAGCATTCTGAATTTAGCTAATTCAAATAAAACACAAACGTAAATAGGCAGCACTTTACAGATATCCCATCCATCACATTGTGCTTTCAAAAAGCTCTAAATTTCAGTATATAAATCAATAATTACGGCTGCCAACACCCCTCACCTTCAAAGTATACACTATCCAATACGATTTAGCATGGTTGCCTGCTTGTAACAAAAATGCCATCAACGGTGTTTTTGAGACACTTTTATCGAGGTTGGCCGGCCGTCTATGATGTTGTATTTCAACACGGTCTACGCAGCACACTTCTTTTAGTTCACTGTTTGGAATAAAGATTTTAACTGGACTCGACTGTATTGACGTTGTAATGAGTTTCAAGTACATCACTTGGAGAATCTCAAAATGCAAATAAGCAAACACCTGCAGCAAACCACACATATATTTGAACTTCGTCGCATTCTCTTAATAAGTTGTTTGTTTGGTTTTAAATTTCGTACCAAGCTTATAGTTTGTTTAGGCGTGTAAAATCAAACCTATTTAATAACAGACGAAGGAGATAACACTTATTTCGTGACAAGCGGCAAAAGAGCGGAAGCTTCCTAATATTATATCGCTTTTAATTTCGTCGGTCAAGGCAGAGAAGCGTCGCGGTGTTAAACGCCATATATTGGTTAAGCATAATTCACAATATCCACAAATCGTTTTGAGCATAACCGACAAACAGTACGGCGCCAATTTTTTCGCGATCATAAACTTCTTATCTGGTGTGTATGAAGTTAATAAAAATTAAGTTTGTCTTATTTGAAAGAACACTTAAAATGGCAGAGTAACATCTTTTGCAGTTTTTCGTTTCCTTGCTTCGTTGTTGAGATATTTCAGGTTGTTTCATATGTAAATTAAACATTTTGACATCACACGAGTTATCGGAGAAGGTTGTATATCTTTGCTATTATCAAACATAATTAGTATCATCATCATCATCATCATCATTATCATCACCATTACCATCACTATCATCATCATCATTATCATCACCATCACCATCATCACCACCATCATCATTATCATCATCATTCCTGATCATGATCATCACCATCATCATTATCATCATCATTCCTGATCATCACCATCACCATCATTATCATCATCATTCCTGATCATAACCATCATCATCATCATCACCATCACCATCATCATTCCTGATCATCACCATCATTATCATCATCATTCCTGATCATCATCATCATCATCATCATCATCATCATCACCATCATCATCATCATTCCTGATCATCACCATCACCATCATTATCATCATCATTCCTGATCATCATCATCATCACCATCACCATCATCACCATCATCATCCTCATCATCACCATCATCATCATTCCTCATCATCACCATCATCATCATTATCATTCCTGATCATCACCATCACCATCATTATCATCATCATAATTGATCCCTCGGGAAACAGTTTAGACTCTCGGGAAACCAAAACTGTTTCCCTCGGGAGCAGACATTAAGTGTATACAGTGAAATCTCTCTAAGCGGACACCCTTCTAAGGCGGACAACTCTCTAAGCGGACACCCTTCTAAGGCGGACAACTCTCTAAGCGGACACCCTTCTAAGGCGGACAACTCTCTAAGCGGACACCCTTCTAAGGCGGACAACTCTCTAAGGCGGACAGCTAATCTTGGCCGCTCATACACATTATCTACTATAATAATTTAACTCTTTCTAAGGTGGACACCTCTCTAAGGCGGACGGCGGACACCAAATTTGGTCCCGAATATGTAATATGATCTAACTATTATTACCTTCGGATGGCTGATAAAACCATTTCAATTCTTTCATCAACAACACTGTCTTTCAAGCAGAAACTAAAAACAGAAAACATTTGTATTTTTAAATTGTGTAAGTTGAATCCTGCAATTTGATAATTGGAATATAGTAAGGTTAGATATACTGCCGAAACAGAGAACGTAGGAGTCTAACGTTTCGAGCGAAGGCCCTTCGTCAGAGAGAAACGTAAAGAGTGTAAACAAACAATGAGCTTATATACGAAAGGTGATCATGTGACCAAAAATAAGCCAATCAGATAAAAATAACAATAACAAATTGATAATGAGATGCGAAAAATTAGCCAATCAAAGCAAAATAACAATAACAAATAGATAATCAGATGCGAAAGACATTTGCTATTCATACCGTCGATGAGTAAAAAGGAGGGGGTGTAAAAAGGATGAGCGAGAGTAAAAATAGATAAATTAATAAAGTGAAAACGCTGTTGATGTCCGCCCTTGCTAAACAGAAACAACGTCTTCAGAGGTGTTAAGCAAAAGAAAAACGTTCGTTGAGTCCGTGAGGATGAATGGTACCAATTTTGAAAATGAGACGCTTTTCTAGTCTTTTGCGGCTGTTGTTTGTTTACACTCTTTACGTTTCTCTCTGACGAAGGGCCTTCGCTCGAAACGTTAGACTCCTACGTTCTCTGTTTCGGCAGTATATCTAACCTTACTATATTTCGATTGTTGTTTCAACACTGCCTACGCAGCACGCTACTTTTATTTCCACAATTTGATAATTGGTTCGCGTGTCAAGCGGAATATAAGTGACCACTGGAACAAAAGTGACCACGAGCAAGCGCGAGGAATCAGAAATTTGACGCGTGTAGCCGCCAAATTTAAAACCGACTTTGCTAAATTACTTTGTTATATATCAAGTGTCAAAGTCCGTTTTTCTAGCTCTCTGATTGGGCGAGTGGTCCTCGCGTGGCGATCCGAAAATCGTGATGTTTCCCGCGCAACCCATGGCAGCGGGTATCATTACATTTATTTTTCCCTAGGGAGAAATATCAAAACCGGAAGTAGATGGTCAGGTTCAGTTTGTCTTTGTTTTCTCCAGTTTTCTTTCATTAAAAACAATGTCTGAAGATTTTACTCAACATTTTGGTTGTCATTTGACACTTGATTTAATATATATATATATATATACACCATCACCATTATTCCCCATCATCATCACCATTATTCACCATCATCATCACCATTATTCACCATCATCATCACCATTATTCACCATCACCATCACCATTATTCACCATCATCATCACCACCATCACCATTACCAATACCACCATCACCATTATTCAACATCATCATCACCACCATAACCAACACCAACATCACCATTATTCACCATTACCAACATCATCATTATACATCACCATAACCAACACCATCGCCATTATTCACGATCACCACCAGCACCATTATTCACTATCACCACCATCATCATCACTATCATCATCACCACCATCACCATTACTATCATCATCACCATCATTATCACCATCACCATGACCATCACCAGGACCACCACCATCACTATCATCATCATCATCATCACCACCATCACCAGGACCACCACCATCACTATCATCACCACCATCACCAGGACCACCACCATCACCACCACCAATCTGTCAAGAAACCTTACCATGAAGTTTGATCATCACATTGTACATTGGTTTCTTCTCTAGGTATCTCAAAAGTTTCGTGAAGAATGGTCTCGTCAGGTCTTTCAATTCGGCCAAGCTTTTGGTTTAAATCATTGTGCACATCTACTTCAATTTGAAACTCGCCTAGAACATAGTAAGTGTACAATGCAAACTTAGAAGTATTATTATAACAATTTTATCGCGCATTGTGGTGTATTTTGCGGGCTAAAATGGAGAATTCAGCGGGCTAAAATACATTTTAATCCGTTGATTTGAGCCTATCAGTTTTAACAGTACAAATCACTATTGGTTTGTTGTTTATGGAATTGTATACTTCTCTTGTTAATACTTTGGAGCAAAGATTGTTTTGATGACAAATGTTGTGTTTTTCTGCCAAGTTTACATGTAAGTATACGAGTTATGTATAAAATCTTTAAAGCCGTCCTGGGCTAGTGGTATGTGTAATTTGTTTAGTCGAAAGCTAATATTTTGAAAAGTATAGCATAGAACTTCACGAAATTTACGAAGAATATTGCTTTGATTATGTTCTTGCTGCTTATGCAAACAAATAAGCGTGAAAGTCAGTGTAAAGCGTAATAAGAGCGTAAGGTGAGTAAGGTCCGTTAAGCCCTAATCAAACGAGAAGGCAAGTCATCGCAAGTTGGCAGTCACGCTATCTCATCCAGCCGCTCTGAATAATTTCCCGAAAATATCATGTACCGTGACAAAGTTAAAACTTGTTTAAAACACTCATGAAACCTTTATTTTGTTAATTGGGGTGTTCAAACGATCGCCACAGAAATTCTAACTACCAACTTGCGATGACTTGCGTTCTCGTTTGATTAGGGCTTTAAGAGAAATTTAAGATTGTAAACAAAAGCTCAAATGTGTTTAGTGTCTGAAGCGACTGCCCGAATTAGTTTATACTTGAAAGCTAATATTTCGCTTACTATAGCTCAGAGCTTTACAAAGTTTACGAAGAATGGTATTATGAATATGTTCTTGCTGGTCGTGTAAATAAATCTGTGCGAAAAGTTTTAAAAAAGCTACAAGTGTCGGCGAAATTTATCTAGCGGATAATAAATTTTACGGGGATGTCTGGCCATGTCTGGGTTGGCACTGTTCAAGATACTGTTTACTGTATACTGTCTTTGATTTTCTTCTAAATGCCCACTAAAATTATTATAATAGTATAAATAGAGTTTTTGGGCATAAATATGTTTTTGGCCCTTCTCAGAGCCAATTTTAACCCTCACGGTTCGGGCTATAACATGACCCTGAGTCGGGCCAAAAACATATTTATGCCCGCAAACATCAACTCAATTGTAATTCAATTGTTATATTATATAGCTGGGTTCGTTTTCCGCTCGGGTCCGTACGCAAAACGATGCATGCTGATTGGTTCCCGAGCGGCCGGGATCCTACGACATCAACCGACCAATCAAAATGCTTTCTCGCACCTGTAAGTTTTGGCGGGAAAATTTCTGAGTTGATTTGAAAAGAAATAAAAGAGAACTAGGAATCTTTATCGAAATATTCTGAACAATTACTATTGTTCCCAGTAAACCGCGAAACAACCAATGTCTTAAATAGATAACGTGATAAGATTTTCTCGTGCTTGAAATTTGAGATGAAGTGGTCGCACCTTGATTGTTATTCGTTTACTCTCAACCGTCTCGACACGAGCAGAGCATCGAAACATCTCAACGAAAGCTCATGCGTCTTCCAGAAGACGAACAAAAGTATTTTCGTCATCCAGATACTGCAATCGAAGTTGTTCTTCGTTTAAAGGGTATTGGCAATAAAAATTAAGTTTGTCTCATTTGAAAGAACTCGCCAAATGGTATAAGATCTTTTGTAATTTTTCTGTATCTTTCTTGTGTTTTGAAATATTTCGACGAAAGACAGCGTGCTGTCCGCCATCTTGTTGTAATATTGGGGCTAATTAACTAGGAAATTGGTGACGTCACAAGCAGGGTAAACCTGATGAAACTACTCCGTGGGTGCCCAAATTTCTACGGAAGGCTTTTTAAATGGTGTGGGTCAATTTAAAATGGAAATAGCGCAACAAAAAAATCGAGTTTCTAGCTCATGTCATAAGGTTGGCAAGATAAAAATTTCACTTTACCCTGCTTATGTCGTCACATGCATAATTTTGCATATCGAAAATAATTCCAAGATGGCGGACAGCACGCTGAGTTTGGTCGAAATATTTCCAAAACCAAAACAGATACGGAAAAATTGTAAAAGGTCTTCTTATACCATTTGACGAGTTCTTTCAAATGAGACAAACTTAATTTTTATTGCCAATACCCTTTAAATACCTGAAGCGACTCATTTTGACTCAACCTCGTACCCAGGGCCTTCTCTGCTTTCAAAATGGCGCGAGGAGAAGACCCTGGCAAAGGCTGGTCACGTGATTCCAAAATACTCCAAGATTCTTGGAGTATTTGTGTCACGTGGATAATTTGAGCTTCGTCCATCCTGGGGGGAGCGGTTGATTCGGTTCTTATAAACGTAGAAGGTTGTTGCAAATCCTGTAACGTTATTAAATAGATATATTTCAAACTTTACGACATTTGCTGGATAATTCATATTTGTTGCCGTCAATCGTCAGAAATGAAGCCGAAGGCGACGAACGATCAGAAACTGATAAACAGAAATCCGCTTTCAATAGAACTACTGTGGTTTATACAGGTACTGCTACATACACTTAAAATATTCGAATGCTGTTGATTGTTGGAAGTTTATTTACCGTCCAGTATAGTACATTTATGTTTCTTGTCCACACGTTTGGGATTTGTGGAAATTTAATTGTTGTACCTGTCGATTTATACTCAAACGGCATATTCGAAATCGAATCTGCTGTCCTCGTTGACTTTGACGTTGTACTTTAATACAAATATTCGATCAACAAAAATACGATCGACGAACATTATAGATCAGCACTGAAGACTTTGACTTTGTATATTTCTAAACTTTTTAAATTAGATTCGGAAAGTCCAGAAAGCGAAATAAACACTTCTTGCTTGCATAATAAAGCAAATATGTTGTAGTGTAGACGCTTCTTACTAAACACGGTCATTAACTGATTTGATAAACTTGTTACGAGAATGTCTTGTTATTTGTACGGTTTGGTTATTCTTGAGTGCCTAAATAGTTCGCTGAATAGTTTTACATACACAAGCCAACTATACTCCGTCCCCCCGGTACAGTGTGAGTCACTCATCAAAATATTCCAAAATTATTGGTGTCACGTGACCAGCCTTTGCCAGGGTCTTCTCCTCGCGCCATTTTGAAAGCAGAGAAGGCCCTGGGTACGAGGTTGATTTTGACTGTCCTTGACTGTTGAGCCGTTTAGCCAGAGCCGTTGTGTTTTCACAAGGGATCACGTGACGGTTTTCTGAAAGCTTTAAAATGACAGAGTAACATCTTTTAAAGTTTTTCGTTTCCTTGCTTCGTTGTTGAGATATTTCAGTTAGATATGTAAATGAAACACCTTGACGTCACATTTTCAAATTCATATTTTTTCGATCCAAAACATACCTTTTCGTTTTCCCGCTTGAAGATTTGAACGCCTTGTTTCAATTTTAAACTGAAGATTTTCGACGCTGTTTTCATTAATACTGTTTTCATTAATACTGTTATTGGATGGGACGGGTGAGAGAGCAGTGAATTCCACATGTTTGAATGAATGGTACGTCGACGAGCGCTTCGGAATTGGGGTGTTGAATGTATGTCGGACAGTACTTGGTACTCTTGGCTGTTCGCTACCTGAAAGTGTAATACAAAATGGTTTATAGTGTGCCCGCAGTCACACCAATAGAGAACTTAAAGTGCCTATGTCATCCTCAGGGACGTTACATATTTATACTAATTGGAACATTCTGGGAAGATTTGTAATATGTCTTCTCAGGCGAAAATGTCATCTTCATGGATTTTTTTGCCGTTAAAGTTGACGGAAGTGACGTCAAAAGAGGAATCTGTAAAGTGGTTTTCATATAGACAAATTCCTCTTTCGACGTCACTTCCGTCAACTTTAACGGCATAAAAATCCATGAAGATGAAATTTTCGCCTGAGAAGATATATTACAAATCTTCTCAGAGTGTTCCAATTAGTATAAATATGTACTGAGGATGACATAGGCACTTTAACCAACAGACGTTTTACAGCCACGGACGGCGTTGTAATTCAATAGCATTTTTCATTCAAAACAATGATAATGAGCAATTTAAAATTCCAAGAGCAAAGTGAACGCCGTCGTCGCTCTACACAAGACGTCATTGAGAGCATTTTCACGTTCTTGAGACGACGGGAACTTCTAGAACGTTGAGGCCTGTCATCGTTGCTTACTACAATGAGACATGCTCCTTTTAAAGTAGAAAACTTGTATTTTAAGGGGGATAATTTCATTACATTACAATATAAAATAAAGGATCTGTATTTTTATATAAAGATGAAATTTAAGCTTATGAGCTAACAGTTTAGATATGTGATTATTCATAGCCTTTGTTTTGAGTAAAAAGTCTTTTCAAAGAATACGCGGTTCAGTATAGTTCTGTATTGTATTCCTGTTCTTCCGGTCACCGTCCGTGTCTTAAAAACGCCTAAAGCCTGGTTTCCATATAGCCGTAAGAGTCGGCGGCATGGCTGCGGCGAGAGGCAATGGTCCAATCGCATACAGCTTTTTATTGCTGGCTAATTCAACACTGTCTATGATTGGACCATCGCCCCTTGCCGCAGCCATGCCGCCGGCTCTTACGGCTATATGGAAACCAGGCTTAATATGCTTAAGCTCTCTACTGCCTGATCAGGGCCGCCGAGAGAAATAAACCATTTGCATGATGACGTGAGATGACGTTGGGTGACTACAACTACCAGAATGCTTTGCCAGTATTCTAAGGTTTCGGCTAAAAGGGATGACTCAAAAGGACTCGTCCAGTCTTTCGCGGCTTTTCCAAAATATGTCGTCAAATTTGTTGTTTCCAAATTTGTCGTCAACTTTCAGCGAGTCTCAAGATTTTATATAGCAATCTTTTCGATACCCTAACCACAACATAAACCCGAACAGACTAATCAGAAATATGGTTTACTGCCTAGCTTTTTGGAAAAACGTATTTCACGACATATTTTGGAGAAACCACGAAAGGACTGGACGGCTCCCTTTGAGTGATCCGTTTTAGCCGAAACCCTAGAATACTGGCAAAGCATTCTGGTAGTTGTAGTCACCCAACGCCATCCCACGTCATCGTGCAAATGGTGTATTGTGGCGCCCAGGGCAAATTATCCATTTGGGGCACCTGATGACGTCACATGGATCGATTTGACGCCACACGTCATAACCTGTTCTCAATTGGTCCCTTGGGTTGGCTAAAAATAAAGTTAGTGTTACTGTTCTTTACGCTGTCTGGGACTCATATTTTCTTACGTCAAAAACTCAAATATCTGGTAATGTGTGTCAATGAATGGCAGTGAAATGTTTACTTAAAGGGCATATGACTCGAAAATTAAGTTTGTCTTATTGAAAAGAACATTTAAAATGATAAAATAGCATCTTTTGCAGTTTTTAGTTTCCTTGCTTCGTTTTTGAGATATTCCAGTTTGTTTGATATGCAAATGACACAACTTTTTACGTCACACGTGCATAATGAGTATTATGAGTTACCGAGAGAAGGTTACATATCTTTGCTATTGTGAAACGAAATCACTTGGAATTCTACATGTTTGGTGTTGTAGGTAGAAACACGCACATGCTTCCTTTTAGTTAAGCCCATGTTTTCATAATAGCAGAGATATGTAACCTTTTCTGATAACTCATTATGTACGTGTGACGTAAAAAGTTGATATGCAAATGTGCATATCAAACAAGCTGGAATATCTCAAAAACGAAGCAAGGAAACCAAAAACTGCAAAAGATGCTATTTTATCATTTTAAATGTTCTTTTCAATACGACAAACTTAATTTTCGAGTCATATGCCCTTTAAGACTTTCAAATCTGCAAACTATTTCAAAACTTCTCATAAATATACGAGAGAAACACAAAGTTTTGTTCATGAAGACAGAATGAACGAGTTCCGAAGTAGACGGAAATACGCATGTGTTTACATCAGTAGATCTATAATTGACCTGAATAGAGTAGCCGGAGTGAACGCCTAAGCCACGATCGGAAATTGCGGCTGTCGACTGGGATCTAATCCAGGTTGACCTGGATTAGCTACGCATGCGTAGAACGAATATCTTGCGTGTAAACGTCATCAATACGCGCGAGAGCAAGCGAGGCTGGCGCGGGATGAATCAGGAGCGAAGGAGCGTTGAGGTACATGTGGGTTCATACGAAAAAATTAGGAAGATAAAGGAAAATAATGGATCCATCGAAGAAGATACTAGGGATATTGTAGGATATCAAGCATTTGCTGACTTGAAATCAAATATGGCGGAAAAATTAGACGAAGAACAAGGTCCGATCTAGTATCATAAACTACTATGTTAAATGACTAATATCTGTTGTTTGTTGACCGTTTACTACCCCCAAAAGAAATTGGGTTGGGTTTTTTTGGCAGATGTGTGTACCCAATTGACCTTTCAAATGGATTTTAAAGTTCGAATCAGTCGTGGAAAGTGTATTTGACGACTGATGAAGTGACGAGTTGACATAAAACAAACCCCAATCAACTATGGAGGATGAATAAATATCTCAACTATTTTTTGATTTTTTCTTTGTCTTGATTTTGTTTTTGGCTATATATGGACAGTTCACTAGTTCTTGTTTTGCGTGTGTGCTGTGTTTAGAATTTAGTAAGTTTAATTTCATCAAGCTCAGCCGACTACTCACTTGAGCCAGCACGCACGTGGCCTGCGAATTGCCCCATGAAAGTGGCCAATTTTCTATGCGATTCTCGATCGTGAGGCGTCTTATTGCTAAAATAAATGGGGGCCTATCACTGATCTCAATAAAACTGGATGGGGCATGAGGCCGGATTTAGCGCGCCAGTTGTATGACGACGTGACCACTACCTAAGATGGCTGCCACTAAAGTTCATAAGCTTTCGTAGATTGAAAACAGACAAAAAGAGTTATTTTAAGAAAATTTAAACGAATGTAAGGACACAAGAAGTACTTAATAAGGTTTAAGACGCTAATCTCTTGCATTTGTTTCTGTTACTGTTACTGAGCTGTAGAAACCTTGTTGTTTTTCTTCAGTGCGGACAACGAAGAAACTTCACGATAATATAAACTGAAAAACAGACTATAAAATCTACGAAGAATTCAATTCCAAGTCTTAAATTGTACTTTTATAGTAATCTTAATGCCTTAACAATATCTCGTGTTGTGTACTTGCCATCTTTTGACTGAATTTGTTGTTAAACAGTGAAAACAAAACGAACTGGCATCTGTTGTTTGCTTTACGGCTTTTCCGACTCCCCCGGCACGGAGTACTTAATATTCCTCCCCCGGGTAATCTGACCGTGCTGACGTCAAGATTGCTTACCCTAGTCAATTTTGGGATTGGGTACAAGTTCTAAGGCCGCAATGCGTCATATGCTCCACTACGTAAGATGGCGGCGACTGGCACGAAATGTTTCACTGCTGGCCATAGGGAATGGCCTATCCAGTTTATATAGAGATCAGTGGGGCCTATACCCCCCTACATAAAATACATAAAAGGCCTTAGTTGACGATCACCTCGGTTTTCTCTGATGTACCGCGGTTGTTTATTTATAATAATTACTTCCAACCACGCATGAATCAAGTTCATGCCCCGGGCTAATATATATTAGCCCCGGGGCAATTAACTTGATATATCCGTGGTTGGGAAAATAAGGGTTAACCAATGGTCACAAATGTGATAAAGGATTGGTAACTTCAATGGTCACGAATGTGATAAAGGATTGGTAACTTCAATGGTTACGAATGTGATAAAGGGTTCGGTAACTAACCTTTTCTTAGGTGATGAGTCCGAAATAACAAGAAAACTTTCAATTTCTCAATTTAAAACGTTTTTTCGGCAAAGCGAAGCATATCTCAAAATGAATCCGTCTGTTTTCTGATTTTTGAAATCCGTGTGTTGTTAGCGAGATATTGAGCACGGAGAAAGCTCTTCAGAAGTCTCGTTATACTCAAACTATATCAGAAAAATGTTTGCATAAACAAGATGCAGTCTCCAAGTAATGTAAACAACTCAAGTAATATATATCATTCGAGAAGCTAGTTTATTTTTTGTGATTCGTAAGAGAGCGGAATCTTTGGTATTTCTGTAATCTCATTGCCTCAGGCACGAGTTTATATGTTTTTGCCTTCGTTTGTTTGTTTTTTTCCAATCTATCCCGGCCCAGTTCCCAAAATATTGAAATTACTGACTTCTAAACTAGATGGCTTCGGCTGGAAGGGATGACTCAAAGCGACCCGTCCGGTCGGACCGGTCCCTTCGCGGCTTTTGCAAAATATGTCGTTAAATGTTTTCCCAAAAAGCTAGGGGTAAATCAGATATCTGATTAGGGTCAGCCTGGTTCCCAGGCCTCTCTTTTTAACGTCGAGCGGCAGACCGAAATTGTGAGAGGCCTGGAATAAAATGTTTTGCTTGGCCCCAAAACTAGCCCCAAATTATACAGGCACCAAACGGCCGTTTGGCGGAAAACCAAGGCAGATAACACTCACGTCGGTCTGCACAATTCTTTATAACATCATATAGCAAGGTTGGTCTACTCCCGAAACGTTAAAATAGCATATTTCGATTTGTATAAATGTGTTTCAACACAATCACTTCCTACGCCGAACACTACTTTATAAAGCCTCGTATGTAACAACCTTTTAACGTAATGTAAAACAAAGAAACCTACTCGTTTGCTGTCTGCTCTCAAGAAGAAGTTTGTTTTAAGTGCCCTCGTTCATAAAGATTAAAGAATCCGAGCTCCAGCAGGATTCATGATAGATAAAGATGAACATTTTCCGCTAGTCCGAGGTCTCGTTCGATCCCTATTCTGTGACGTCACCAAAATACGTTCGAGAGAAAAGAGGCCTAGGAACTAGTCTGGATTAGGGTTACTCGCTAAAATCTCGAGACTCACTGAAAGTTGACGACAAATTTGGAAAAAACAAATTTGACGACATATTTTGGAAAAGCCGCTAAATGATTGGACGGGTCCTTTTGAGTATTAATCCCTTTTAACCTGGACCAAACTAGATTCATATTTTGATTTTTCTGAGCGCCATTCTGGAATTTCTCTGCTTTGAAAGATAACCGCTGGAAAGTATGTGCAGGCCCAATTCCCTTTCAGCCCACAGACACTGGCACACAGTCTAGTGCTACGATAGCTTAGTTTCTCCGCGTAGTCGGTTTGGGTTCCTGGGAAGACTGGGGAGAGGCTGGAAACGAGAAGGCCTGGCGACATTCGCAAAAAGGTCCTGCCCAGAATCGTTCTGGCCCTTCGAGTGTTCCTGGGATCTAGCGTAAACAACACTGAGCGACAGTATATTATATAAAAAGCATAAGGATGCCTGCGAAGATTTTACCAAAGATCTTGGCGATTGAAAGAAGGAAATTATGGAATATATTCCAATTGGAGCTCGAAATGAATGAAAATTTGACTGTTATGGCCATCTGCGGTAAGAATTTTTATCTTTATTGAGAAATAGTAATGTCTTAGTTTAACGGGTTTTGCCAGCCATGTTGTTTACAACTGAACAATGAAAGAAAACCGCAAAAATTTTGTGAATTCAATAACCTGAGGACTAAATTATGTATGAGTGGGACGATGAACAATCTGGAAGGGAGTTTTAAGATTCCGAAAGCGATAACAACAAGAGCAACAACATTGAAAACGATGAGTTTATGTCACGCGCTCGAGGTCACACTAAACTGACTAAAGTACGTATCATGACAATGTACGTATCAAATCAACACCTAACATCTTAGCTGTGATCCGTGGTCTGAACTGTGTCGTATGGCGGCTGCATGGAACGCCTTTGATATGCCTCGACACGGACACGTTGATCTACGTCCTTCGCAATTCAGCCGCTGGCTGCAAGCAAGGATGATTAGCCCCCAGTCCTTTATCCTTTATCCCTTTACCTTTATAAATGTAAGTACCCTGCGAGCAGAGCCTTCTTTTCATTATTTCTTCGCTGAGAGAGAGGAAGAAAAGTAGGCTCTGCTGTATTCGTGACTGGTTTCCATTGCGCATGCATGTCAGTTGCTTGGTTATAATCTCGAACCCAGCCCCAATCAGAGCAGAAAACAAAACGAGAACCGGTTAAACGGGTCGTAAACGGGTTACTTCGTCCTAAATCTTGGACGAAGCCAAACGCGAATACAGCAGAGCCTACTTTTCTTCCTCTCTCTCAGCGAAGAAATACCCGGAAAAGAAGGCTCTGCTCGCAGGGTAAAACGTAAGGCAAGTTGTTTCAAAATGCCATATAATAAACTTCTTATTAACCGCGTCCGCTTGGTCAATACTGTCAAGACCGCGGTCTGATATTTTTCCGTAATGACCGCGCTCTCGGTTAATAACAAATTATTAATAAACCTAAAACAAAGGATTTGTTCACCTTCAGGTACCTTTCAACATGAATCGTAGTTCGATTGTTAACCGCTTTGAAGTTTTCCGGGTTTCATGAGTATTAAACATCCCTTGCATTTTTTTTTCTGCTCACGTTTTACAAGTCCGTGTTTCACAACATGTTTTGAAAATCCGTGTTTTACAAGTCCGTGTTTTACAAGTCCGTGTTTTACAAGTCCGTGTTTTACAAGTCCGTGTTTTGAAAGTCCGTGATTTGAAAGTGCGCGTTTTGAGTTCGAAAAGTCCATGTTTTTAACACTTCACACTCATAGCACTCACAATGATAGCACCTTCAATATTTGGCCTCATTATAGCTATCCCACATCGGTTGCCAATCGATTGTAAAAAATAACAAATACTTAACATTTCTGCATCTCATTAATTACCAGTTTGTTTACCTTCCCAACATTTGATCGGATATTCTTATCTACATCACCCTTTTAGATATATATAAGCCATGTTTTATTTAACAAAGCTCCGTGCATATGTACTCTTATCAAGGTTCGTTTGACGTCATTTGAACACGAAAGAAGTTGAGTAGAGGCACGAGGCGATAGCCCAGTTCATTTACACTTCTTTCGTGTTCAAGTCACGTCAAACGAACCTACAGACTAACAGACCAACAAACCAACAGAACAAACCAACAGACCAACAGATTAACAGACCAACAGACTAACAAACTAACAGACTAACAAACCAACAGACTAACAAACCAACAGACCAACAGATCAACAACCAACAAACCAACAGATCAACAAACCAACAAACTAACAAACCAACAAACCAACAAACTAACAAACTAACAAACTAACAAACTAACAAACCAACAGACCAACAAACTAACAAGCTAACAAACCAACAAACTAACAAACCAACAGACCAACAAACTAACAAACTAACAGACTAACAAACTAACAGACCAACAAACTAACAAACCAACAGACCAACAGATCAACAGATCAACAAACCAACAAACCAACCAACCAACAGATCAACAAACCAACAGACCAACAAACCAACAGACCAACAAACTAACAGACCAACAAACCAACAAACCAACAGACCAACAAACTAACAGACCAACAAACTAACAGACCAACAAACCAACAGACCAACAAACTAACAGACCAACAAACTAACAGACCAACAAACCAACAGACTAACAAACTAACAAACTAACAGACCAACAAACTAACAAACTAACAAACCAACAGACCAACAGATCAACAGATCAACAAACCAACCAACCAACCAACCAACAAACCAACAAACCAACAAACCAACAGATCAACAAACCAACAGACCAACAAACCAACAAACCAACAGATCAACAAACCAACAAACCAACAAACCAACAAACCAACAAACCAACAAACCAACAGATCAACAAACCAACAGACCAACAAACCAACAGACCAACAAACCAACAAACCAACAAACCAACAAACCAACAGACCAACAAACCAACAGATCAACAGACCAACAAACCAACAAACCAACAAACCAACAAACCAACAGACCAACAAACTAACAAACCAACACACTAACAGACCAACAAACTACCAAACTACCAGACCAACAGACCAACAGACTAAGAAACTAACAAACCAACAAACCAACAAACCAACAAACCAACAAACCAACAAACCAACAGACCAACAAACCAACAAACAAACAAACAAACAAACAAACAAACTAACTTAACTAACTAACTAACTTAACTAACTAACTTAACTAACTAACTTAACTAACTAACTAACTAACTAACTAACTAACTAACTAACTAACTAACTAACTAACTAACTAACTAACTAACTAACTAACTAACTAACTAACTAACTAACTAACTAACTAACTAACTAACTAACTAACTAACAGACTAAAAAACTAACAAACCAACAGACTAACAAACTAACAGAGTTTTACCTTGTGGCAGAGGTAAGGTGTAATAATTAAAGACTGTTTTTAGCTGGTTCAAGGAGCAGAGACTGATAAATTGCTACACCTCAGTGCACTAACCTTTACTTGTTGTGCTTGATATCCTCGACAATGTTTCAAATTGCTGCCAAGGATCGATACTAGAATCATTATAACCAGACTGACTCGACCAATCAGATCCCACAGAGTTTTGCTGATAATATGGGGGCTTTCTCCTTCGTCTGTTCTGTCTCATTTTATCTTTTCTATCTCGTAACATTTTGCCAATAGACTTGAATGAAAGTGCAACTGACCGTACAACACTGGAAGCCTACAAGAGAGAAATATTGATTACAGATGTTACTTTGTACCCCCATTAAAACATGCCTCTCCCTAGCCAATTGACTCAACTCAACTTGAGCTGGGCAATTGATTCAACTCGAGTTGGGCCATTGACTCAACTCAACTCAACTCAAGCAGGACCATTGACTCAACTCAAACTGGGTCATTGACTCAACTCAACTCAAGCTGGACCATTGACTCAACTCAACTCAAGCTGGACCATTGACTCAACTCACCTTGAGCTGGGCCATTGACTCAACTCAACTCGAGCTGGACCATTGACTCAACTCAAGCTGGACCATTGACTCAACTCAAGCTGGGTCATTGACTCAACTCAACTCAAGCTGGACCATTGACTCAACTCAAGCTGGGTCATTGACTCAACTCAACTTGAGCTGGGCCATTGACTCAACTCAAGCTGGGTCATTGACTCAACTCAACTTGAGCTGGACCATTGACTCAACTCAACTCAAGCTGGGCCATTGACTCAACTCGAGCTGGGCCATTGACTCAACTCAACTCAAGCTGGACCATTGACTCAACTCAACTCAAGCTGGACCATTGACTCAACTCAACTCAAGCTGGACCATTGACTCAACTCAACTCAAGCTGGGCCATTGACTCAACTCGAGCTGGGTCATTGACTCAACTCAACTCAAGCTGGACCATTGACTCAACTCAAGCTGGGCCATTGACTCGACTCAAGCTAAGCCATTAACTCAACTCAAGCTAATTATTGACTCAACTCAAACTAAGCCATTGACTCAACTCAAGCTAATTATTGACTCAACTCAAACTAAGCCATTGACTCAACTCAAACTAAGCCATTGACTCAACTCAAGCTAAGCCATTGACTCAACTCAACTCAACTCAACTCAACTCAACTCAACTCAAGCTAAGCCATTGACTCAACTCAACTCAACTCAAGCTACTGTAAGCCATTGAGTGATTGACTCAACTCAAACTAAGCCATTGACTCGACTCAAGCTAAGCCATTGACTCAACTCAACTCAACTCAACTCAAGCTAAGCCATTGACTCAACTCAACTCGAGCTGGGCCATTGACTCAACTCAACTCGAGCTGGGCCATTGACTCAACTTGAGCTGGGCCATTGACTCAACTCGAGCTGGGCCATTGACTGAACTCAAGCTGGGCCATTGACTCAACTTGAGCTGGGCCATTGACTGAACTCAAGCTGGGCCGTTGACTGAACTCAAGCTGGGCCATTGACTGAACTCAAGCTGGGCCATTGACTCAACTTGAGCTGGGCCATTGACTCAACTCAAGCTGGGCCATTGACTCAACTCAACTCGAGCTGGGCCATTGACTCAACTCAAGCTGGGCCATTGACTCAACTCAAGCTGGGCCATTAACTCAACTCAACTTGAGCTGGGCCACTGACTGAACTCAAGCTGGGCCATTGACTCAACTCAAGCTGGGCCATTGACTCAACTCAAGCTGGGTCACTGACTCAACTCGAGCTGGGCCATTGACTCAACTCAAGCTGGGCCATTGACTCAACTCAACTCGAGCTGGGCCATTGACTCAACTCAAGCTGGGTCACTGACTCAACTCGAGCTGGGCCATTGACTCAACTCAAGCTGGGCCATTGACTGAACTCAACTCGAGCTGGGCCATTGACTCAACTCAAGCTGGGCCATTGACTCAACTCAACTCGAGCTGGGTCACTGACTCAACTTGAGCTGGGTCACTGACTTAACTCAAGCTGGGCCATTGACTGAACTCAACATGAGCTGGGTCATTGACTCAACTCGAGCTGGGCCATTGACTCAACTCAACTCGAGCTGGGCCATTGACTCAACTCAAGCTGGGCCATTGACTCAACTCAACTCGAGCTGGGCCATTGACTCAACTCAAGCTGGGCCATTGACTTAACTCAACTCGAGCTGGGTCACTGACTCAACTTGAGCTGGGTCACTGACTCAACTCAAGCTGGGCCATTGACTCAACTCAACTCAAGCTGGGTCACTGACTCAACTCGAGCTGGGCCATTGACTCAACTTGAGCTGGGCCATTGACTCAACTCAATTCGAGCTGGGTCACTGGACTCAACTCAAGCTGGGTCACTGCCTCAACTCGAGCTGGGTCACTGACTCAACTCGAGCTGGGCCATTGACTCAACTCAAGCTGGGCCATTGACATTGTGAAATGTGAATTAAGTTCTCAATTTGTCATGAACTGTGATTTTCCTTTATTTATAACCTTTATAAACTCAAGATTTGAGTTACCGTATATAAGACAAAACAAAGCATAGATTGGTAATATAATCTGATTCAATTTTATTACAAATGGTCTGAAGTTATATATTTTGTAATAAAATCGAAATATTACCAATATTTTTACATGAAACGTGAAATAGCCATTTTATCACCCGTGAAATGCGAAATAATTTTATTGTTTGCAAAACGTAACCCATACACACCCCCTTTGCCACTCTCCTGTATATAAGATTATTCAAATGAAGGGGAAAAATCCCTAACGGTGATAAACGGTCTGGTATGAAGTAATATAGACTAATATAACACAGACATTAAATATATAGAATATCTTGTGCAATTTATTTACGTGTAACTTGGTTTTAAAAAACCCGAAAGGGGAAAATCAGTTCAAATCGATTTTCCCTCCTCTCTTTTGATCAATTTAACGGCTTTTCAAGGAGTACAAAATAACTCTCGAGTTACTCTCAATGAATTTTTTCTCCCACTTATAAAGCAATCCGCTTGTAAGCCGTTTCATAAGGACCTAAATACCCTTGCCAAACAGGATAAATTTTTGAAATAAGCAAAAAGCGCAAACAATCTGGTTTGTTTTGTACATAATCGTTCATTTTATAGCCCGATCGGTTATATAATGAAATTTTGGAGCATTTTCGAAATAATGCATGATCTAGATAATTAGTTCCTTCCATGTGGTGCCTTATCACGCCAGTTATAACGCGCGTCTGTAACAAGCGTTTTATTCCTTATCAGATTTCGATCAAATTCCAATAGATCTCCCCTAATAAGCTTTCAGAAAGATCCCGTGACATTTGAAACCAAAAGTTATCAGAGTACATCGTTTTAAAACGATATATAAAAGCCCGGAAATATCGAAGACAAACAAGGTCATCAACAATCAAAAACAGCTAAAAAACAACTTTTAACCAGACGCGAACGCCGAGCTCCCCAAAAATGCGATAAATCAAAAGATATCGCATTTCATTGAAGCGGTAAATTTTAAAATAATACTCAAGCTTTCATTTATCCATGTATCCCGACACGATCAGCAAAAATATATATATATATCACGAAGCCAAAATTTTTTGTTTGTTTGGCAGACTGTCTGTCGCGACCGACCCTGCTGTGACGTCCCGCGTTTTGTAATCACACAAGGTTGTTTGAATTTAATAATATTTTGGAATCCTATTTCGAAACAAGGGTATATTTAGCATACAACTCCAGTTATTCCCCTACCGATCGGATCTTGCACCGATTTTTAAAAAAAATTTCCAAAGTGCGAGTATTAAACCGACGATTCGGAAATCAATGAGTTTGTTGTTCGAGTTGAAATCGCTTACCTCAAGGCTTGATCCAGCTTGGAAAACGTAGCATAAATGGGCATTTTTTCGTGTGATGTTGACGCCAAAACACTTATCAAAACCCCGGAGAGATTCCTGAGCACACAGAGCGACAATATACAACGGGACAGTCAAAATCAAAGAATGACAACGAACGGAAGATATCTTCAGGACACCTTCCTTGATAACGAAGTCGACACGAGTTGGTTCCGTACAACCTTTTTTTACCCTTTTAACACTTTCTAAGAGCAACGAAGTTGATTGGACTTCGGAGACTTGGCAATAGCCTAAATAGTCCAGAATAAAATGCAGTTCTTGGTTGATAATGTTCTCGTCCACAGAGCTTGTTCGACTTCGAAAGGGGTCTTCAAACAGTAGACTGCTGTCCTGGCTTGCTAAACTCTGTTGTCCTCCAGATCGATCGCTGCTCGTTGCTGCCCCTTTTCGAGTCCTCGTCGGCCTTGTAAGAAACTTCTTGAGTTTAGGAAACATTTTAGCCTCTTTGGAAACCAAGCATGATGTGATCAGCTATTAAATAGCCGGTCCAAGTCGACCGGCCAACTACCTAATCCTTGAGAAACCTTCGCTGTGACACCATTGGCGATCTCTCTCGTAGAAACCGCTTTATCCTACACTTTGAATCTCATTGCTTCTCCCAAACGGAGCTAAGAGGTAGCTAAAACGTTAAAGCGTTAAAGCTAGGAGTTTTGAGGCGAAAGTCGGGAGAAATGGAGCATTTCCCGGAGTTGTTTTTGTTCTTTGCTAAACGTGCGAAGCCAGTGAACTCCACGGACTTGGAGAATTCAATAACAACCAGTCTGGCGCTCTGCACGCTCATTGGTTAATATCCTCCCAACTCATTAAAACCACGCGGGGATCACGCGCACCAATCAACCAAAACAACAACTGAAAAAACAAACACGGGTTAAAGACTTAAAGTCATACACCAGACGTAGGTGGCCAATATTAAGATTATACCCGGGGGTGCTCCTGTATATTGGCTGTACGGAGCCGTGCTGCACGTCAGGGCATGTTTTTGCCATTCGTAGAAACACGTCTGGTAACTGGTTAGGGTTTATTTTGAATGAACGAACAAAGACGAAATTTGCCAAGATGGGCAACCCGTATAATAATGAGGTCACGAAGCGCTGGGATACTAAGATATGACACCCTAGAAGTTCTAGATTTACAGTCATTTGCAACTCACTTTTCACCCAAATCTTCGGAATTCCGTTCCGACGTCTGCAACTTCGTTCGGGAGTTCGTTTTGAACTATTATAAACGCATTTGATTAGTTGCTTGGTTCCTAGCCGCCAATCAAATGCGTATAGTTCAAAACAAACTTTCAACTTCCCAACGAACTTCCGAAGATTTGGGTGAAAAGTGAGTTGCAAATGACTGTAAACATGCAGCCGTGAAATGCATGTTTACCGAAATTCAGTGTAAAACGTTGTACGAGTGGACACTCATAATTTTTTCATAATTATTTCAAAGTGAACAAAGACAACTGTCATTAGATCAATTAGAGTATAGACAGAGCAGTCACGACATCTCCATTTCCCTGGTGTTAAACTTGAAAGCAGCAAGAAATCATTTTTTGGCTATAATAATTATTACTCGGGCTACTGTGGTAGCCTAGTCCAGGTTTTGGTCGTGTTAATTTTTTGCGTCGCGATATTGACCCGACAGGATCGAGGCAGCTTGTTCACTAACGGCTGGCGAACTATTAGCTAACTTCACGGGGTTGTCTATAACTTCACGAGAGTTGTCTAATGATTGCTTGAATCTACCGAATCTAGCACTGTAGGTTATTTTGTACTTTTTAATGAACGTTTAATATGCGAACGCTGTTGTGCTGTTTTATGCATAGGCTATGCCAAGCTCCATTGCTATGAGTAGCCCGAGTGAACCCCTAAGCAGGCGTCTTGTTTGTATTAACAGTTCGTAGGTAATTTTTAGTAAGTATATTTTATATGTAGAGTGGAACCTCTTTAATACGACCACCGTTGGGCCAAAAAAATGTGGTCCTATTAACGGGGGAGTATTATTACGTACTGTTTAATAAACGAGCAGGAGTGTTTTATCAGATATAAAGACACGAGGCGAAACCGAGTGTTATTTTATATCTGATAAAACACGAACTGCGAGTTTATTGAACGGCTTCAAAAACGAACCACTTGGTAAGTTCATTGGCGTAGTAAGTTTGAAAAATAACCTGGTCTAAGCCGAGAAAATCAAAGCTAAAGTTTATGTAAATCAGGAGGTATCTTTATCACATATAAAGACACGATACGGTCATGATTTTCTTTTGTGTTTTCCTCTTGAATTATTAATGAGTTTTTGAAACTACTAACGAACGAACGAACGAACGAACGAATGAACGAACGAACGAACGAACGAACGAACGAACGAACGAACGAACGAATCAAAAAGACAAACATTAAACTAAAAAAAACAACTAAATAAACAAACAAACAAACTTAACAAACTTAACAAACAAACAAACAAACAAACAAACAAACAAACAAACAAACAAACAAACAAACAAACAAACAAACAAACAAACAAACAAATAAACAAACTAAAATGAACACTTAAAATGATAGAGTAACATATTTTCCAGTTTTTCGTTTCCTTGCTTCGTTGTGGAGATATTTCAGTTTGCCAGTTGGTATGATATCGGAAAAGGTTATATATCTTTGCTATTATCAAACCAAATATATTAATTCGGAAGAAGCGTGTGGGTCTTTCTCCCACAACACCAAACATGCATCAGAATTCAGGGGCGGATCTAGGGGGGTTATGGGGGTTGCAACCCCCCCCCCCCGACCTATTATATATGTACTCTTTGAACGGTATATTATATTATATATAATATATAAATTGTGTTTAGTGTATAATAAAGCGTATAAAAATCACTATTTCTGATCTTAATTATTTACCCTGCGAGCAGAGCCTTCTTTTCCTTATTTCTTCGCTGAGAGAGAGGAAGAAAAGTAGGCTCTGCTGTATTCGTGTTTAGCTTCGTCCAAGATTTAGGACGAAGTAACCCGTTTAAGACCCGTTTAACCGGTTCTCGTTTTGTTTTCTGCTCTGATTGGGACTGGGTTCGAGATTGTAACCAAGCAACTGACATGCATGCGCAATGAAACCAGTCACGAATACAGCAGAGCCTACTTTTCTTCCTCTCTCTCAGCGAAGAAATAAGGACAATTAAAGAAGGCTCTCCTCGCAGGGTAATTGTTATTAAACTGCCCCCAAAATGCAGGAAATAGCATTTCAGGGTACCAGAAATAAAAAATTCGGACCCAGCTAGAGGTGTCAACCCCCTCTTTTAAAAAAATCATGGATCCGCCCTTGAGAATTTCAAGTATTTCGTTTGATAATAGCAAAGATATAGGACTTCCGATAATTTGTTATGCACATGTACATCACAACATTTGACACTTACATATTATCAAACAACCAAAAATATCTCAAGAACCAAAAACTTCAAAAAATGTCACTTTGTCATTTTAAGTGTTCTGTCAAATAAGACAAACTGTATCAATTCGTTTCATGAGGCACTTTAACTCTTTAAGCGCAGAGCGAGTGATAAGTTGTTGGAACAACTTGTCAGTTGTCACAAGTCCGTTACAGACCTCTTGTTAACAAACTACCAAAATCAGTACGGTGCTCTTGGGGCCCGAAATCAGTAGGCGGTGCTCATGGGGGCCCAAAATTCCGAGTCGTCAATAACAAGCTTAACGCAAAAGGAATGTAATCACGTGAGTGAAAGAATGCGGTCTTTACGGCAAGTTTATTTCATATAGTTCTTTAGTTCTTTATTACGGCAGCGTTCGACGTTACATCTAAAGGACACAAACACTACCGTGGGAAGTCCACGACATATTTACATCGTGTACATATAAGACGTTGACTTGCGAGATCTTTTCAACGATCGAAACGTCTTTGTTTACCTCGCTCACGTGATTACATTCCTTTGGGTTAATAGGCTTGTTATTGCACGCTAGAAGCAGAATTCGCCGTCCTGAATTTGAACTGATTTTTGGAGTAGTTGAAACAGTCGTGTAACACTTCGCCTGCAGGTGTGAAACTGCCCGGCCGTTTTTACGCGTTTAGTACTTATATGTCACGGCGGCCATCTTGAAACCTACTTCTGGTGTATGGCCTTTAGTCACGACTCAAGACAACAGGTGTGAATGAATGGCCTCACAACAATGCAATTAAAACTCGTGTAAATTCTATCAGAAGGAATAAAACAAATTATAAAAATAATAATTAGAAGGGCAATAGTATCAAATCAAAGATTTCAAAAAGGGGCGAAAGGAGCTTCGAGCAAAAATCATGTAAAAAATAAACACCCCCAATAGAATTTTTTTTGATTTTCGAAGGCTCTAAAAACACTATTTCCCGTTGTATTTTGAGGGCAGTTTTACATAAATTATTGAGATAATAATCAGTAATTAACAAAATATATAATTCGAGTGTTTTGGATAGAGCAAAGTGAAAAGGCGGTGAACTGCCTTATTATTAAGCAACAAATTATTAAATACTAACGTTTCAAGCAGCTAAGCTTTTCGTCAGAACAAATATAATAAAAAATATAGTCTATTTTATTGCACATGATAATAGGAAGTGATTTTGAAGGAGCCTTTACCGAGATTTTCCTTTTGAAGTCGATTTTCCATAAATAGTCAAAATTACCCCCCCCCCCCCCCAGAGGCTTCTTGGGCTTTTCAGAAGAGGATTTAGGGCTTTTCAATGGTCTTTCCAGAAGACTGAGAAGAGAGGATTTAGTAGGGCTCAGAAGAGGATTTAGTAGGCGTTTTGTGCGCTTGGTCATAACACGCCCTGTGAGCCCTACTAAATCCTCTTTCTCAGTGACTCAGTCTTCTGGAAAGACCATTGAAAAGCCCTAAATCCTCTTCTGAAAAGCCCAAGAAGCCATTGCGGAGGAGAGTGACGAAAGCCAATTTGAAACACGCGTTTTGCCGGTCAGTGGAAGCAAAAATGAAGTCTGTCTTATTTGAAAGAACACTTAAAATGACAAAGCTACATCTTTCGCAGTTTTTCGTTTCGTTGTTTCGTTGTTGAAATATTTCAGTTTAAATGTCATGTGTATACTAAATGAGTTATCGGAAAAGGTTCTTATCTTTGCTATTATATGGCACTTGAAAATCTACATGTTTAGCCGTTGTGGGATCCGAGAAACACAACCACACGCTTCCTTTAAATATAATTGACGTGTATTAAATACTTCGCACGTAAAATATCACCTTTTCTTCAACGAATTTCGAAATAAAACTTTACACGATTGCCAACTACCACTAACATCTTTAGGATTACGAAAAAACATTGCCAAGAATATTTTTACGGCATCTTTTGCAGTTTTTCGTTACGTTGTTGAGATATTTGAGTTTAAATATCTTGACGTCACATGTGCGTAATAAGTTTATATCGGAAAAGTTATATCTCTTTGCTATATTATCAAATATAATCACTTGAAAATTCTACCTGTTTGATGTTGTTTGGAGAAACACACCCACATGCTTCCTTTCAATTATAACTGATGTCAATTACAGCTTTTTGCATTGATTTCTGTTGAAAATATAAAAAGCTAAGACAATAAACAAAATTGAAAAGAATTTGAAGGGTATTGGCAACAAAAATTAAGTTTGTCTAATTTGAAAGAACTCATAAAATTGTAATAGAACATCCTTTACAACTTTTTCGTATCTCTCTTCGTTTTCAAGATATTTCAATTTGTTTAATATGTAAATGAGATGGTCTCTGACGTCAGGTGTGGGGTAAAATATTTTCACATGTAGCAAAACCAGTTATATCTCTTATAAGTTTGTTCAGCGAAATCATTTGAAACTGTGCACATAAAAACTCCTTGCGACGCTGAACATTTCATGTTAGATATGTAAGTGATTTTGCTCTGTATTTAAATATTTTAACCCACTCCTGACGTCAGAGACCATCTCATTTACATATCAAACAAATTGAAATGTCTTGAAAACGCAGAAAGATACGAAAAAGTTGTAAAGGATCTTCTATTACAATTTTATGAGTTCTTTCAAATTAGACAAACTTAATTTTTGTTGCCAATACCCTTTAACAACAAAATTGAAAAGAAATTGACATTGTAGGGTGAAAATTAGATATCCCCGTATATACTTATCTAAAGCGTTTAATATAAAAGAGGATACACGGTGGCGAGAAGATATGGATTTTATGTTTGGGTGGCGAGGACAATATCTCACGAGTGAGCACATGCAGCGAACGAGTGAGATATTGCTCTTGCCACGAGAACATAAAATTCATATCCTTGAGCAGCTGTGTAATGTTCTATTTATTATTTATACAATACCCTGGTTGCTATGCGTGTTTTCATTGGTTGTTGGCCATGAGTATTAGAGGACAGACACATGGACACGTCACATCATGTCAGCTGGCTTGCTTTTTTCCTTCTTTATGCCCCAAAATCCGGCAAGAGTTTCGACAAAGACCTTTTAAATTTGTATTGTATAAAACAAATAGATTCCATTTTTTTGTTGTCTGTTCAGTTATAGATGCACAGAGGACGTCACAACGTGGTAAGAACATCAGTGACCCACTCGACTGCGTCTCGTGGGCCACTTTTTTGTTCTTACCACGTTGTGACGTCATCTGTGCATCTATAACTGAACAGACAACGGCAAAATGCATGGAATCTATTTGTTAAATAGACAATAAAATTATGCGTGGAAGTGATGTTGATAAACTCTGGGTTTAATACAAAAACTACAACCGCTTGACCTAAAACTTTTAGAAAATACAAATGAAAAATACAACAGCTTATTCGAATACGTCATTTTAAGTGAAAAACTGAATTAAGTGAAGTTACTGGCTCAAATTTACTTGATTCGAAACTTACGGCAAAAGGCGTAAATTTTGACTTGTCGATACGTCTGTCACTCGCGAGCGTTAAGCCCTAATCAAACGAGAATGCAAGTCATCGCAAGTTGGCAGTCACGAATTTCTGTGGCGGTCGTTCGAACTACCCAAATTAACAAAATAAAGGTTTCATGAGTGTTTTAAACAAGTTTTAACTTTGTCACGATACATAATATTTTCGGGAAATTATTCAGAGCGGCTGGTTGAGATAACGTGACTGACAACTTGCGATGACTTGCGTTCTCGTTTAATTAGGACTTTACATCCGAGAAATACGCCACTCGGTTCCGGGATGTAGTGAAACATGGATTCTACGAGTGTTTTAGTTGCTAGTAAAATACTCTTCTCCATATAATAAAGCCTTCACTGATAACTCATTATGCACATGTGACGTCAAAATGTTTAATTTACATATCAAACAAACTGAAATATCTCAACAACGAAGCAAGGAAACGAAAAAACTGAAAAATATGTTAGTTTGTCATTTTTAAGTGTCAGTCCTTCAAATAAGGCAAACTTAAAATGCCCATGACACGAAAATTTAATTTGTTTTATTTGAAAAAAAACCGTTCAAAATAACAAAGTAACAAGTTTTACAGTTTTTGGTTTCCTTGCTTCGTTGTTGAGATATTTCAGTTTGTTTGATATGTAAATGTCAAATTGTCATCTTGGCATCATTTTCAAGTGAGAGAGTTAGTTAAAATCTTAATTAGCGAAGGTTTGATATAATCAAACGGAACTACTTGAAATGTCTGGTGTTGTGGAAAAAACAAGCTTCCTTCAAAGTATAAGTTTCCTTTTCTAAATTTAAAAGCAAAGATATATAGCTTTTCCCGATAAGTTACATATATCAAACAAACTGAAATATCTCAAGAATGAAGCAAGGAACGAAAAACTGCAAAAGATGATACTGTCATTTTAAGTGTTCTTTCAAGTAAGGCAGACTTAATTTTCATGCCACATGCTGACATGTACTTCAATTTTCGCTTTGTAGCCGACTGTAAAAAACGCGTAGGCACAATGCAAATGTATATAATATCGCTCGCACTTGAAAGTTTGTCAACAAGACTTCAAACAACGATTGTTATATTGAAAAAATGTTTGAACTATACGAAAACACAATCAGTACGCTTTCAACAATTTCATTCAACATCGTTCAACATGAATGGTGTTGAATGATGTTGAACGAAATTTGAACATGTTCAAATTTTCGTTCAACACGCCTTCAACAATGTTGAATGATGTTGAATGCGATGTTGAAAGCGTTTGGCCAGGCCTTAAATGCGATACGAGTTACGAACCTAACAGAGCAAATTCCGTGACAAAATTCGAAGTCCAAACTGTTTTCTAATATTTAATTGTAGGAAAATTAGTCAACACTTTAAAAGCCCTAATCAAACGAGAACGCCAGTCATCGCACGCTATCTCAGCCAGCCGCTCTGAATGATTTCTCGGAAATATTATGTACCGTGACAAAGTTAAAACTTGTTTAAAACACTCATGAAACCTTTATTTTGTTAATTTGGGTGTTCAAACGACCGCCACAGAAATTCGTGACTGCCAACTTGCGATGATGACTTGCGTTCTCGCTTGATTAGGGCTTTAGAGATGTTCGTCCGCCTACGCGAGTCACGCATCAGAATGTAAGGGGGTGTTTTTTATATACGGAGACAGCCAGTGATACAATATAGGTTCTTAACCTATACTAATTACATGGTCACCTCGAAATGCTTGGTCACCTCGATTAATGTTGTATTCCCCTCATCGTTTAGACCCCGCGTTTACACGATGCCGGTACAATTTGAAAACGGAACAAAATCATGCCGTTTAGGCCTTGCGTTTACACCGTACACTGCGAGCAGAGTATTCTTTTCCTTATTTCTTCGCTGAGAGAGAGGAAGAAAAGTAGGCTCTGCTGTATTCGTGTTTGGCTTCGTCCAAGATTTAGGACGAAGTAACCCGTTTAAGACCCGTTTAACCGGTTCTCGTTTTGTTTTCTGCTCTGAATGGGACTGGGTTCGAGATTGTAACCAAGCAACTAACATGCATGCGCAATGGCGACCAGTCACGAATACAGCAGAGCCTACTTTTCTTCCTCTCTCTCAGCGAAGAAATAAGGAAAAGAAGGCTCTGCTCGCAGGGTATAGTTTACACGATACCGGCACAATAATGACATGAAAACGGCACAAAATGAAGACGGGTTCCTTGACGGCATGAAATGAAAACGGAACACTAACCGGTATCGTGTAAACGTCCGCGCCCTAACAGTTTGATGACGGTAATCACAATATATACGACCACAGTATTCGGGTCAGCAGTATTCACAAAGTCTTCTCAATTCTCATTGGAAGAGAATATAGTCACATGTTAAACCGTCATTATATTATACCGGCACCGTGTAAACGCAAGACTTTTTGGCCTGTACTTACACACCGGCATGATTTTGTTCCGTTTTCAAATTGTACCGGCATCGTGTAAACGGGGTCTAAACGACCCACATTGCCACTATAAGTAAGTGTTAATTACAGAGAACCAAGGTTTTAGCCAAATACAAATACAGGGTTTATTTGGCTAAAAGTCGAGGTTCGAGGTAATTAACAGACTTATTTAATAGTTGAGGAGGTTTTCGAAAAAACATATAATAAAGACTTATTAACCAAGTGCGAGGTCCGTACGGGAAAGTATTTGCCTGAGGTTTTCGTACAGACCATGCAAGCGACGAAGGAGCGAGGTTTGTGCGATAAAACCGAGGGCAAATACTTTCCCGTACAGACTGAGCAAACGAGGTTAATAAGGAATTTATTATATGGCTATTGGTTCATTTTATTTTTAAGCTTCGAGCGTTGTTTTCGTCTTCGGAGTATGCTGTTTACCTTATACCTGTTTACTTTTTCGTGTCGTTTCTTGGCCTTCTTGTTTACACCAGTTCGGCTTTTATTTGTCGTGTTTTTAGATAAACAGCTTTAAAGAAAACCAGCAGTAATGTTCCAACACATTTTATTGTTCAGAATATTGGAATAAAGATACCTAGTTCTCTCTTATTTGTATTCAAATCAACTCAAAACAAATCATTTTCCCGCCAAAACTTACAGGGCCGAGAAAAAAGCGTATTGACCGGTCG
Organism: Paragorgia papillata; assembly: GCA_035771165.1. Classification (NCBI taxonomy): domain Eukaryota; kingdom Metazoa; phylum Cnidaria; class Anthozoa; order Scleralcyonacea; family Coralliidae; genus Paragorgia; species Paragorgia papillata. Next base: position 3,469,402 of record JAWNZC010000368.1, on the reverse strand, counting down.
GTCAATATCGTAAAATCCCGACCTCTCGGGAACCAATCAGCGTGAGTCGTTTCGTGTACGGACCGGAAACCAAACCCAGCCATATAATAAATATTATATATTGCTCTGTTGACCAGGACAATATCTAGATATTGTTCTGTTGACCAGGGCAATATCTATATACAGCGCGTTGAATTTTTAATTATTGGTTCTCTTGGGATCTATGGTATACAGCTAAATCAATTAAGGTTACCTTGCCAAAGCCAAAAGGCTAAAGCCAAATGGTCAAAGCCAAGCGCGAAAAGTACGATGGGAATTACTATTTAAATAGCGAAGCACACATTTACTATATTTATAGGCCAAAATCATACAAACAAACCGAACTTGCCTCTCTGGGGATTATTAACGAGCATTTTCGCGCTTGGCTTTGACCTTTTGGCTTTGACCAGGACAACCTTAATTGATTTAGCTGTAGATACAGCTCTAGAAAGAACAAAGAAAACCGACTCAACTACTAAATAACCATACTTAAGCCCTAATCAAACGAGAACGCAAGTCATCGCAAGTTGGCAGTCAGAATTTCTGTGGCGGTCGTCGGACACCCAAATTAACAAAATAAAGGTTTCATGAGTGTTTTAAACAAGTTTTAACTTTGTCACGATATATGATATTTTCGGGAAACTATTCAGAGTGGCTGGCTGAGATAGCGTGACTGCCAACTTGCGATGACTTGCGTTCTCGTTTGATTAGGGCTTTAGTTACATCCGTCTCGTTACCTAACGTATACTTATTTGCAGCCAGTGGCTGAATTACGAAGGACGCAGATCAACATGGTCGAGTCAAAGGTATATCAAAGGCGCTCCAGGCAGCCGCCATACGACACAGTTCAGACCACGGATCACAGCTAAGATGTTAGGTGTTGATTTTATGGAGGGAGGAAAACCGTTGGAGAACCCGGCAAAAAAAACTCGAAGCACAGGAGAGACCAACTACAACTCTACTCACGTGAGTCCAAGCCCGACAACGGGGTCAATGGTTGCATGGTTCCGTTGGTTGGTTGGTTGGTTGGTTGGTTGGTTGGTTGCCTAGTTGGTTGGTTGTATGGTTAGTTGGTTGGTTGTTTGCTTAGTTGGTTGGTTAGTTAGTTGGTTGGTTGGATGCATACTTGGTTGGTTGCTTAGTTAGTTAGTTGGTTGGTTGCTTAGTTAGTTAGTTACTGTAGTTGGTTAGTTAGTTGGTTGGTTGATTGATTGGTTGGTTGGTTAGTTGGTTGTTTGCTTAGTTAGTTGGTTAGTTAGTTACTGTAGTTGGTTAGTTAGTTAGTTGGTTGGTTGGTTGGTTGGTTGGTTGGTTGGTTAGTTGGTTAATTGCTTGGTTAGTTCGTTGGATGGTTGGTTAGTTAGTTGGTTAATTAGTTGGTTGGTTGGTTGGTTGGTTGGTTGGTTGGTTCGTTAATTGGTTGGTTGGTTAGTTGGTTGGTAGGTAGGTAAGTTCGTTGGTTGGTTGGTTGGTTGGTTGGTTGGTTGGTTGGTTGGTTGGTTGGTTGGTTGGTTGGTTGGTTGGTTGGTTGGTTAGTTAATTGGTTGGTTGGTTAATTGGTTGGTTGGTTAATTGGTTGGTTGGTTGGTTGGTTGGTTGGTTGGTTGGTTGGTTGGTTGGTTGGTTGGTTGGTTGGTTGGTTGGTTGGTTGGTTGGTTCGTTCGTTCGTTCGTTCGTTCGTTCGTTCGTTCGTTCATTCATTGATTGGTTAGTTCGTTGGTTGGTTTGAAAAATTGTGGCTTTGAGTCTTGTCTGGATCTCAGAGTTTTTCTGAGTAATACCAACTTATATTATACCATAGATGTAATACAACGGCGTTTCTGATTGGCTACCGTGCGTGCTCCATAACTCCTCGATGGAGCACGGCAATTTCAAACGCAATGAGAAACTCACGAAATAAATATTGTTTTCCGTTGTTTTGTGCATGATTCTCTGTTATAAAAGAAATGGTTCGTGGTTTGGCATCCTCCATTGAATTATGGATGCACTTGGGAAGTTGGGAGAACACTAAAAAATCTAGAGTTATCTCGGCTATGGCGCCGGCCTCGACCAACTCTTACACTTTTTTCGTGTTCTCCCAACTTCCCGCGTGCATCCATAACTCGATTGAGCATGAAACCATGAACCATTTGTATGTTATTAGTGTTTTCAGCCTGAGTTGGTAAAGTTTTTTCGTACGTTTTTGTTGTACAAGCTGTCGTAAGTTAAACTCAGAGAAAAACTCTGAGCTCCAGACGGGACTCGAACCGACAACCCCCCGAACGCCAGCCGAACACTCTCGCCATTGAGCCACTAAACTCAGATGATTTTCATCATGATCATCTGATAATCGTGATTCAGATGATCATCTAAGTTCCATGGAGTGGCTCAATGGTGAGCAGGGACGTAGCCTAGGGGAGAGCCGCGGCTCCCCCCTTTTGATATAAAACAACAGACATGTAACTACAAAACTGATGCAATATGTCATTGTATCAGGAAATAAACTGTAAACAATGTATTCAATCTACTGAGTGTATGCATTTTGAGTATCTATGTGACGTTTGCGTGTTTTTAGTATTTTATATGACGTTTTTTAACGGCTTTAGAGTCCGTAAAATCTTCCTCCAAAAGTCAGGAAATGGCATTTCAGCGACTCTCGATTTCAAAATTTCCCGGGGGAGCATGCCCCCAGATCCCCCTAAAAATTTATTTTGATATCGGCTCCCCCCCTTTCAAAATCCTGGCTACATCCCTGATGGTGAGAGCGTCTTGCGTCCGGCTGGCGTTCGGGGGGGTTGTCGGTTCGAGCCTCCCGTCTGGAGCTCAGAGTTTTTCTCCGAGTTTAACTTACGACAGCTAGCTTGTACAACAAAAACATACGAAAAAACACGAACCATTTCTTAAACGGCTTGTACAGCAAGAACTAAGATTATTATATGGCTGGGTTTGATTTCAGGTCCGTACGTAACCTGCAATCAGGCCAATTGTAAACTATGGCCTGATACAAATGTTGTTAAAAGTTCGTGCAGTACTTCCAGATTTTGGACGTCGTCCTGATTGGCTATAGCCCGAAAAGCTCTATTCTGATTGGTTTGTGTATGATTTGATTTGATTGTGATTGATTTGTTCATGAATTATGCTTTACATAAAGAACAGCGCGAATGTATAGAAAAAGTCCTGTTTAATGAGGATGTGCTAGCTGTACTCCGTACTGGTTATGGCAAGAGTTTAATATACCAACTTCTCCCAAGCGTCTACGAAGACATATATAAACTGTATAAGCAAGCTCATGAAGGAATTACTCTGAAACAATTCTGGATTGTAGTCGTGAGTCCGCTTGAATATCTAAGGGAACAGCAAATTTCAAACTTGGAACGGCTGGAATGTGCGATTAAAGCTTCGTCGATTGGAGATTCAGAAAATTCATTTGGGGGCGGAAAACGGCCAGGTAAAGAATTGTATCAGGCCTTATTTCTCGTCTTCTCGCCCGCCCGCCTGCCTCACCCCCACTTGCTTTTTAGCGGAGGACAAGAATAATGCCTGATACTCGGGTTAGTCCGTACGCAAAACGACGCACGTTGATTGGTTCCCGAGAGGTCGGGATTTTACGATATTGACCGACCGTTCAACACGCTTTTTTCTCGGCCCTGTAAGTTTTGGCGGGAACATTTCTGAGTTGATTTGAATACAAATAAAATAGAACTAGGTATCTTTTGGCAAATATTCTGAACAATAAAATGTGTTGGAACATTACTGCTGGTTTTCTTTAAAGCTGTTTATCTAAAAGCACGACAAATAAAAGCCGAACTGGTGTAAACAAGAAGGCCAAGAAACGACACGAAAACGTTAACACTATAGGCAAGATAAACAACATACTCCGAAGACGAAAACAACGCTCGAAACTTAAAAATAAAATGAACCAATAGCCATATAATAAATTCCTTATTAACCTCGTTTGCTCGGTCTGTACGGGAAAGTATTTGCCCTCGGTTTTATCGCACAAACCTCGCTCCTTCGTCGCTCGGTCTGTACGAAAACCTCAGGCAAATACTTTCCCGTACAAACCTCACACTCGGTTAATAAGTCTTTAATACTTTATGGCCCATGTACACGATACAATTCACCGTATACGATTGTCATTCTGGCGTATGTTTTCGTGTAGGATTGGTGGCAATTGTTTGCACACGATACAATTCTTGATAACGTTGACACACATGTACGGCTTTATCACATACGCCAGAATGACAATCGTATACGGTTGTATCCGTATCGTGCAAATGGGCCTTTACCAATCTTATTACTTAAACGGCTGTCTCATATTCTTTTATTGTTAATTTTTCAACTTCTGTCAAACCTGAAGGAATGTTATTTCCTAACAACCTCAAACCATTCAGTCCATACCCCTTCAGGCATACGGTGTCCTGTTTCATTTGAGCATGCGTAGAAGCAGCTTGTCGTAACGTCAGATAAGTTCCGAATGCCATAACGACGCCCGCGGTCGTTGCGCCCGCGCAGACCGCATAGAGAACGTTGCGGAAATCCCCAGTGGCGTCGTAGATCCATCCTAAAAATAGTTATTGACACCATTACCACCTCCTTACATATAACTGGACTGCGGGACTCGTCGAAAAGGCGATCAAACAAAGATAGCGGAAATTTGAGGCCTTTCTCTCATGGTAGCAACCGCTGACCGTATTCCGTCCAAGAAATTTGGACTGTGGGCTCAGCCGCGCCCACAGGCCGATTAATTAGTTCTAAATTTATTTGAGAAAAAAGACAGCGGTTACTACAATGAGAGAAAGGACCAACAAGCCGCCATCTTGGATTGGTCACCTGTTGCCAGTCATTGATATAGGGCAGGCGCAGTCCAGTTTTATATAGATAAAAAATAATACTACATACAGGGTGTCCCAAAAAAATGCCCCCATCCGTTTTTGTACTGCATTTTCTTTAATTTGGGTACAAGAAGTAAATTTTTATGTCACGCCGAAAGCCCATCACTCCTTCTTTGTTGTCTGAAATTTTCAGAGCTAAATAGTTATCTACTTGCTTCCTGGAGTCATTTAAAGAGGCAACATCAAAATTTGAAACTTGTCCAAATTATGCAAATTATCTATGCTACCTACAGATTTGGAAAAATACAGGGTGTCCCACCCAAACGAATGTCGCCCATCGCGTTTTTGACCACAGCTTTGTTTGAGTGCGGAATCGACAAGTTTGAATACATATGCATGTGAAAACTGACCACAGGGGAATAAAGTTTGATTCCAAATGAAGCAATGCGGCATCAAATCATGTGGGGTTCCTTGGGGTAATAACAATGCTCATGAGAGTTCCATGCACATGTTTGCCATGTAGGCAGAAGTGCACTTTACTTCATCCGTCTTAAGATGGTTGGACAACAATTCACTCCCGAGGAAAGAGCATTCATGGTACTTTCCTATCATGAAACAAGAAGCCCAACAAGGACAAGGGAAGCCTTTAGGAGAAGATTTCCAAATCTTGACGTAGCATACATAATTTGGACAAGTTCAAATTTTGATGTTGCCTCTTTAAATGACTACAGGAAGCGAGTAGATAACTACTTAGCTCTGAAAATTTCAGACAACAAAGAAGGAGGGATGGGCTTTCGGCGTGATATAAAAATTTACTTCTTGTACCATAATTAAAGAAGGTGCACCTCATAAATGGATGGAGGGCATTTTTTTTGGGACACCCTGTATATTAAAAGTTTAAACTGAGAACTTTGGCTACTCATCCTTATTCGCAACCAGCGGCTGAATTGCGAAGGACGCAGGTCAACCTGGCCGTGTCGAGGCATATCAAAGGCGCTCCAAGCAGCCGCCATACGACACAGTTCAGACCACGGATCACAGCTAAGATGTATCGGTGTTGATTATTAACACTGTAATAACATGGATAGGAAAAAGACTGCACGGTAAACTTGATGGCGTGAGCACGACCAATCTGGTTCCTAGAGCCGTTTTGTGAAAAACTCTAGCTTACAAATGTTTGAACGTATACAATCCTGGACAAACGTCCTTGGGACATTATGTGAAAATCCGGTCAAAAACGGCAAAATGTTCTAACTTTTGTCCAGGATAATCGTCTGTAAATGACGAATTCTTAAATTTTCAAAAAGGTGAAGTTTTTTAGCATTATATAACAATTACGCAAAAGATCTAGAGTTCAATAAAAGAGCCCCCGTCTCTGCTCCCCCTTACCCCCACAATGGAGAAGGGATCACTGGAGCAGTCGCTGCAGAATTCCCACCCACACCAGTACCACCCGCACGGGAGCTCTTACTTAATTTGCATATTGCCCGACCCTTCTATCATACTCGACAAACAATCTGTTGCTCATGCATGTGGGAGCGTATTTGTGTGATTTTGAAACAAACTGTGCACAATTGACTCGTCCAAATTTTTTTTTGCACCATTACGCATGAATTTTCCATTTTCGATGCAAATCAGCTTCTTGGGTCATGAACGGTAACTCTTTAAGTAATATTTATCAAATTCATTAATAATTCATGACGAAAATTCAAAAGAAATGAATGTTTAATCAGCATCTTTAAGTAATGGGGATAAATCCCGAGAACGAGGGATGTATGCTATATAAAGACGCGTCCGAGGGCTTTATATCGCATACATCCCGACGTTCGATATTATTGAGGAGGTTTTCCAACAAAGTTTTGTCTTTTTTTCCACCTTGGACAAAGATTTTCCTTGTTTTTTTTTTCTTCATTTCGTTTCTAATTATTTATTCAAGGGCTTTATGCGATATAAATCCCTCGAAAGAACAAAGAAAACCGACTCGATAATAAATTAAATACGGATAAAACATTGATTAATAAAACATTAATGTTTTATCAAAGTTAGTAGGCACTAGTGGCACAAATTCAGCTTTTTCTGAGTTAAAATGATCTTATTTAACTTTTTCTACCGGACTCTTAAACAAAGTGTTGATCATTTATACTTACAATTTGATTCGCGTCCGATCTTTATGGGAATCTACAATGGCTCGCCTTCGGCTCGCCATTCAATCTCGTTCCCAGAGCCCACGTTCCCCACCCGGGAAACGAGAGACTCTGGGATAATCCGTTTCACATCGATATTTCATTGGCTGATGAACACAGTGAACTCTATAAATCTTCTTCCGGATAACAAGAATCCTGTGATGGCGTGAACGGATTATCCCAGAGCCAACCTCGTACCCAGGACATTTTGCCTCCACGTCGGGAGGTCGGCGAAAATGGCCCTGGCATCGGCTGGTCACGTGACACCCAGAATTTTGGGGTGTTTTGACAAGAAAATTAATGTATAATACGTATACATGAATAATAAATGAGAAATATTTAACGCTCTGCCAAATCACTCATGTGAACCTTTATCATAAAAGCAACTGGCTAGCATTATTCATCATGATACTCCCACGATTATCCAGGATACATGTAAATGTCATGAAGAAACATATCTAATGTTGTTCTTGACTTTAACCAACGCTATCGTTCCATTCTTTGGGTTAATATTGCAGACTGGATCCGTTGCACTTCAGATATTTATAAATAAACTAATATCGATTAATATTAATTTATTTATAAAAATTTGGCCAATCAGATTATAGAATCGACCAGCCGATGCCAGGGCCATTTTCGCCGACCTCCCAACATGGAGGCAAAATGCCCTGGGTACGAGGTTGTCCCATTAAACTCTAATAAGACTGGAACGATAACTCAGGGGGGGATTTTGAAGCCAGTGCCAGTCCCTTTGCAGGTAGCTCCCGTGCTTCAAGTTACTTAATTTTCATCCTGCCATATATTTTGTTTGGGACGATAACAAATTACTCCAAAACAACGGATTGAAATGCATTGTTTTATACGTATGTTTTTAGAAATAGCATTGGCTTCAATTTGATGTATAGTATAAGTTTCCTCGTTATTTTAAACTTTTTAAAATGTGGTAAATGTTCGACCATATTTCGCTGGGAAATAACACTAAGAAACTTGTTGTAGTTTTTCTGAGTTTTGAGCTGAAATACTTAACGCTGAACGTTGGGCTATATATGAAACTGTAGCTATTGAAAAATGCTATTTGGTATAGAAACTTCAAGACTTTAGCTAAAAGGGAAATAATTAAAAAATACAAAAACAACTGCCATTTTGTAACGTACGGCAAACAAAATGGCAGTTGTTTTTCTATTTTTTAAATATTTCCCTTTTAGCTACTCTTGAAGTTTCTATACCAAATAGCATTTTTCGATAGCTTCAGTTGCATATACAGCCCAACGTTCAGCGTTAAGTATTTCAGCTCAAAACTCAGAAAAACTAACATTTAAAAATTTTTGGCTTCATCCATTCATAGGGCCTGACTTATGGAGTTAGCGTTCCAGTTTACTTAGAGTTCAATGGGTTGTCCCAGAGCCTCTCGTTTCCCGCCCGCTTAGACTCTGGGAAACTCCGATGAAAAAGACCGGGTAAGGGGAACGTGGGCTCTGGGAACGAGATTGCTCGCTATTGTAAATGCCCATAAAGATCGGCCGCTCATATTTTAACTAATACTTAAAACATGAGCAGCAGTGTTTTATCAGATTTAAAACACGAGGCGTCGAGGTGATAGCCGAGTATTTTAGATCTCATAAAACACGTACTGCGAATGTTTTAAATAGCTTCAAAAACAACCCATTTGGTAAGTTCATTGGCGTAGTAATTTTGAAAAATAACCTTGTCTGAGCCGAGAAAATCAAAGCTAAAGTTTATGTAAATCAGGAGGTTTCTTTATCAGATATAAAACCACGGACATGGTACTGATTTCCTTTGTGTTTTCCTCATGAATTATTAATGAGTTTTTGAAATTAGGTTAAAAACTTTTAGGCCAGAGTAAGACTAAACCATGTCGGATTACACGAACTGGCAAAAAAAGGTTTTTAAACTAAAGGTTTTTAAAAGTAGTAACCGCTGACGTTTTTCAGAGAAATATGCAACTTATTGATTGCACTGCGGGCGCAATTGAGCCCACGGACTCAACAAGATCAGCAGTCGCTATCATGACAGAAAGACCCATAGAGATCATATAAATACTAGAGGGGGCATTGGCGGGAAAATTTGGTAACCACATGGCAGCCGCCATTACCTATGATATTTCAGTCAATTGGTTGGCAAATGTACTAGACCCAGTCCTTTGCCAACCAACGCGCCTAATGTTTGCCTCCAAAAACATCCAAGATGGCGGCGTTCAATTGGTTACCCGCGGTTGACTGAAATTAAGATAGGATGCCCCCTGTAGCATTTATATGATCTCTATGGAAAGACCCATATTTCCGCCATCTTTGTTCGGTCACTTTTTTAGACGGGGCCCGCAATCCGGTTATATCTAGGTCAGCGGACAAACCGAACTGGTGAATAAAATGACACATCACATTACCCATAGTCGGTGGTCCTGATAAAAAGCCAAACGCCGTGACCAATACCATCATAGAATAAGCATAGTCAGCATTTTGTCGAAACGTAAGCTCATTCATCATAAGCGGTAGCATGACCCAATATATGCCCTCCATACACCCAATGAAGCTCATATATAATATCATCAGAGGCAACGATTGAGTCAACGAGCATAAACCACTGAATATTCCAAATAAGATGGCCGCTGCTTCAGCAATGTATGAAACTTTACGACGTTTAGCTGCCATGTCTCCAATATAACCAATTCCTGCTCGACCGATGAGAGCACCAATGCCACGAGCAACCAGAAGCCATTTGGATTTTGAAAGTGGATACCCCAAAGCTTTGGCGTACATGACCTAAAAAACATATGATTGACAAAATGAGACACGAAATGAGACAACGCACATAACACACCATGTACACACGCCACACACACCACACACCACACACACCACACACATGCACACCACACACACCACACAACACGCACACCACAGACAACACGCACGCCACACACAACACGCACGCCACACACAACACGCACGCCACACACAACACGCACGCCACACACAACCTGCACGCCACACACAACACGCACACAACATGCACGCCGCACACAACACGCACGCCACACACAACCTGCACGCCGCACACAACACGCACACCACACCACACACAACACACCACACACCACAACACAAGACCCACCACACCACACCACACCACACCACACCACACACCACACCACAACACACCACACACCACCCCACACACCACCATGTACAACACACCACACCACACCACACACCACACCACAACACACCACACACCACCCCACACACCACCATGTACAACACACCACACCACACCACACCACAGACACATCACAACACACCATGCACAACACACCACACCACAACACACCACAACGCACCACAACACACCATACCACAACACACCACAACACACCACACACCACACCACACCGCACACACATCACAACACACCATGCACAACACACCACACCACAACACACCACACCATACCACAACACACCACAACACACCACACCACACCACACCACACCACAACACAACACACCACACCACACCACACACCACAACACACATCACATCACACCACACCACACCACACCACATCACACCACAACACACCACACCACACCACATCATGTACAACACACCACAACATACCACACCACACCACAACATACCACAACACAACACACCCCAACACCACAGCACACACCATGTACAACACACCACAACACAACACACCACAACACACCACAACACAACACAACACACACCACACCATGTACAACACACCACACCACAACACACCACACCACAACACAACACAACACAACACACACCACACCATGTACAACACACCCCACACACCCCACACACCCACACACGACACACACAACACGTACCAGCAGTACTCCGACGTGCCAATCACTTCACACGTAAATTAATATTTAAATAAAAACTTTCATACTATAAACATGGCGGGGGCCTCAACAACAAAAACAAATGGCACACTGCCAATCACAACCAATTGAAATCCTCGATTTCGTAGAAATTTAAAGGACATTCTACTGCTCTCGCAAACTTCATCCGCAGCTTCGATTTGGTGATCCATAGCTAAGTTTTTTTCAGGATTTATCTCTTTTCTTGAAGCAGGTTTACTATAGGCCTTTGAATAAGCCAGTATAAATACTCCCAAGGACGAGAGATATAAAAATGTTTTCTTCCAACCAATGGCATCGATAAGGATAGGATAAAGATAACTGAAAAACATTGAGCCCATGCTAGAGGCAGCAAAACGAATACCAGTAGCTAGACCAAGGTATTTGTCGAAGTATTCACGAAGAGATACTACGGTCATTGTGTCCACAAAACCAAAGCAAAATCCCATTGGTAGAGAAAAAGTTAAGAACAGATAACCGAACGTTGGTACGAAAGGCGTGGAGATATACGTAAACGAAAACATGACAGCGGAAACGATAATTACTGGACGAAATCCAAAACGACGGTAAAGAAAAACAACCAAAGGACTAGTTGCACAGACTAAAAAAAGGCATGTTGAAAAAACCCAACCTATAAGAACGAAGAGAAAACATGCAATTAAACGCAAGCCTGTGCTGTACCTATAAGGGGTGTTTATACGAGTATTTGCAACCTTAGCTTTCCACCTGAGCCTAAAGGCCTGTTTATACGGAGGTAGGGTGACCCTTCTAGAAGGGTTACCGATAGGCCATTCCCTACGGCCAGTAGTCAAACATTTCGTGGCAGTCGCCGCCATCTTACGTAGTGGAACATATGACGCATTGCGGCCTTAGAACTTGTTCCCAATCCCAAAGTTGACTAGCATAAGCAATCTTGACGTCGGCACGGTCAGATTATCCGGGGGTAGGAATATTAACTACTCTGTGCCGGGGGAGTCGGAAAAGCCGTAAAGCAAACAACAGATGCCGGTTCGTTTAGTTTTCACTGTTTAACAACAAATACAGTCAAAAGATGGCAAGTACACAACACGAGATATTGTTAAGGCGTTAAGCCAATATACAAGGTACAATTTAAGACTTGGCATTGAATTCTTCGTAGATTTTATAGTCTGTTTTACAGTTTATATTATCGTGAAGTTTCTTCGTTGTACAGCTTAGTAATAGAAACAAATACAAGAAATTAGCGTCTTAAACCTTATTAAGTACTTCTTGTGACCTTACATTCGTTTAAATTTTCTTAAAATAACTCTTTTTGTCTGTTTTCAATCTACGAAAGCTTATGAACTTCAGTGGCAGCCATCTTGGGTAGTGGTCACGTCATCATACAACAGGCACGCTAAATCCGGCCTCATGCCCCATCCAGTTTTATTGAGATCAGTGGGTTACCCTTTGAAACGAGTCAAAAGATAGCCCTTGTTTACATGGAGTGAGGGTGTCCCTTGTAGCAGGTTAACTCTTCTAATGAGGTCACCTTGGTTCTGCGTGACCTTTACTATATTTTCGGTTTTCATGTTATTGTTGCCGTCATTTGCTTGATATCTTCAAAAGATTTCACAAGGCCTGGTGTATAAGAACAGGAAGGGCAAAAATCATTAAAGTGTATATGAAATGAAAATTAAGTTTGTCTAATTTGGAAGAACTCTTGAAATGGTAAAGTAACATCTTCTACAGTTTTTCCATATCTTACTTCGTTCTTGAGATATTACTATTTGTTTGCTATGTAAATGATCACACTGCATACGTCACATTGTAGAATGAGTTGTTGGAAAATTAGGAATATTGTTGAAGTTATCAAACCAAGTCGCACGAAACTGGGCATGTAGTTGTATTTGTCTCATGACTTTAAACAAACACAGGTTCAAGCGATTTAACAGATTAATATCAATGATGTGCACGATTTCTCAGTAACTCATTATACACTGTGACGTATGCAGTGTGATCATTTACACATCAAACAAATAGTAATATCTCCAGAACGAAGTAAGATATAGAAAAACTGCAGAAGATGTTACTTTACCATTCCAAGAGTTCTTCCAAATTAGGCAAACTTAATTTTCATTTCATATACACTTTAAACTAAAAATCATTTTGCTAAAATTATTAAGATATTTTGTTCGGGACGCGTTTTTTTTTCTTCTCATTGAAACATAACCCGGCTGCCATGCAGGGTCACCCTAGCAAACGCGTTTACATGGCTTATGTATAGATAGCCCTGCCGCCAGGGTTACCCTAGCAAGCAGATAGGGTAACCCTCCCCCAAGGGTAACCCTCCCTCTCATGTAAAACAAACCTTAAAGTGCCTCTATGGTCTGTGGGATCTTTACATATTTAAATAACTTAGGTTAAAAGAAAATGTTTCCCGAAATTTTTTCTCAAAAATATTAAATGCTCGCCCATTAACAGTGCTCCGAAGTTGGCCAAATCAGCCCAAATCGCGCCATTTTGAAAGTTAGACCGTTTTCTTGGGCCTGGGCTCTAATTGATAGATTTACGTCACATTTGCGTCACAGTCGGAACACCAACATTTCTTCCACCGAGTCTGAGTCAGACGAACCATCTTGGAACATATTGATGAATATATCTAAAGTTTTCATTGCTTAAATAAAGGTTTAAGAGACGCAATACCAAAAACACACTAAATAGTCAGAAGTTCGGTTCCGACCGTGACGTCACAGAGTAAACTCGCACCATGTCCCTAATGCACGGTCACAGTTATAGAGGTACCAACTTTGAAGCGCTGTTAATGGGCGGGGATTTAATATTTTTGAGAAAAAATTTCGGGAAACATTTTCTTTTAACCTAAGTTATTTAAATATATAAAGACCCCCACAGACCATAGAGGCACTTTAAAGTAAACAGGGAACTCCAATAGAGGAGGCCAGGATGGGAACCCTTCTGGGTAACCCTTCTAGAAGGGTTCCCCTACGTCCGTGTAAACAGGGCATAAAGTGCACATAAACCCAACACGGTTTTCAGTTTTCTGTATATAGGACGCAAAAAGAGCTGATAAGTTCTTTTACAGTTTTTGATTTGGTCCATTTATTCCAGAGATATCTCGCTTTAAACATAGCTATTTAAATGAAAAAGCCGCAAATTATAGAGGATTGGGGCGAGACACCTGTGACGTCATTTAAGTCAAAAATCAAATTTAATTTGACGTCATCGGCTACACTGCCGTGTTTGAGCAACCGTATACAGCACACCTATCTGGCATTACTATAATTATTAAGCTGCAAATATTCGACGAATTTTAAAGCTAAACTTAGTATGGCAAACTTCGTGCGTACACGGCTAGTGACAGAGCGATCAGAGTTGACGTTTCTTAAATGACGTCACGCCTTGTCGGTTCCAGGCCCTATTTTGATCATATAATATTTGCGGCAATTTTTCGCGGGACGTTCAAATTGGAGCATTTTGCCGATGTTTGAAGCAAGATATCTCCGAAACGAATGGACCAAATCAAAAACTGTAAAATAACTTATCAGTTCTTTTGCCGTGATCTATACAAACAAATAAAAACTGTGCAGGGTTTATATGCACTTTAAACAGGATCTGAGCCACATCTGACTTTAAGCGGGCTTAAAATGTCCGTGTAAACAAATCGGCGTAAATTAATCGCGATTAGTATATTTATTTATTTATTTATTAAGTTTTGCCACAAGGTTCAACAAGACTAGGAATTAATTAAAAAAAAAAAGAAAAAAAAAAGTACTTAATTTGTTTATTTGTTTATTTGTTTATTAACTTTACAACCATACAAGTGTGCGAAAGAATTAATACAAGTTAAAAATAAAAACGATGCAAGACTTGATCATGGTTGAAGATATGGTCAACAGGACACGAGTCCCATGTGAAGACCAACCTGACAAAAAATACGGAGTGGACATAAATTAAAGACAAAGACTAATACACTATTTACATACGATAGGACAGATTAAGAACAACAGCTTAAGTTGTAAGAACGACTCTTAGAGCAGTAGGTTTTCCAAGTGCGCATTCTATTTACTTCAAAAGTGGAATCTAATTGAGAAGAGTAGTAAATATAAAGTTGGTGCTTTATATTCACTACTCTTCTCAATTAGATTCCACTTAATTACTCATAGTGAAAGTTAAGTTACATCGTAAATATATATAATAATGTGGCAGGGTTGCCGCAACAGCGAACGCCAATTACTGCGGTCCCAAACAAAAAGAAAAGGCCATATTAATTATTTAGGTTGCGTTAATTATTATTTTGTAAGTATTAATTATTAACCATTAATTATTGTCAAGTATTAATTATTAGTTCTTATTTACTAATTATCAAGTATTAATCGTCAGTCGCCGGTCGCCAACTCACCACCTCAAGGAGGTGGATTAAACTGAGCACGATCAGTTAATCGCGCTTAACTTGGCCGTGTAAACGCAACGGGATTGAAAAACGCTTGCTATTAATACGTTGTTATTAATACGATAAAATGCTTTTTTTGCCCTGCTGTAGAAGCTTCCATCTCGCTATTCTTTGTTCCTTTGTTTCTTTCTTTCTTTTAGCTATTATTCTTTCTCGTGTACCGATGTCTTCCGTTGTTCCGTTCCGTTGTTCTTTGACGTACGTTACCAATACGAAGCGTCCAAAACTATAGCTCGTCCGCCATGTTGAATAATGGTGTACGTGTTTTAGTAAGGGATTATTAAATGACCGTGTAAACGCACCAAGGTGGCGCATTTTAAGCACGCTTAACTTAAGCGTGCTTAAATTTTGGCCGTGTAAACAGCCCTTAACGCCGTTGCTTTCACACGGCACCGGATCGAAATTGTGTGAAAACAGCGCTCTAACCGGAGCGTTTTGGAAACGATTTCTAGACGGAGCGAGATGAAAACGGAACCCTTGGCGGTGTCGTGTGAACGTAAGATCCGGCACTTTTTCGCGGCTCCGCATTAGTACCCAGTTCCTAAATTTTCAGCTCCCAACCAAACGGCTGGCGTATTTTTCAGCGATGGAAAACTTTATTTGTCTTCTCGACTTTGGAAGGCTCCTGCTATAAGAACTTGTGCTGCTGTTTGAACAATTATAACATTATTACAACAATGACTAGCCAAATAGAAGAAGATGAAGTCAATAAGAAGAGTTCCTAACAGAAAGACTAAAATTGTAAACCTAGAATGCACTATACACTTTAGTGGGATAATATTCTTTGAATTGCTCCTCGTTTCCATTTACTTTTGACAAAGGGACGTTGCCAGAGGGGGAGCGGTGGGAGCGGTCGCTACCCCCCCCCCCTTTTTTGCATGGTGACATTTTGTTTTGAACACTCGTACTGTGGTGATTTATCCAGCGGTTATTGACTGGATCTCAGTTGCTCTTCTGACGCTAGTGACTAATAATATGAAACGCAGGGGCGGATTTAACGTACGTCAAACCCGTCGAGCGACTAAGGTAAAAAATCCGAACAATAAATAATCCGGAAAACGGGGTTCTCCCGATCACCATGGTTTCAAATCCAAAATTTAAAACAAATCCGGATGATATTTCTTGGCTTAATATATTCTGTCATTCTGGCCAATCACCACTCGTAATATTAAATTTAAACCAATCCTGAGCGAAATACGTCGAGAAAACGAAGTCCGTCGAACCGTGTTATGGCAGCCAATCAGCGCTCGTAATTTTCGACCTAGGCCAATGAAAAGCCAAGTACGTCGAAACTGCTTGGCAAGGTATTTCGACGTACTTGGCATTTGATTGGTCCAGGCGTAAAATAACGAGTTGTGATTGGCTGGGGTGAGCATGGTTTGCTGCACGGGCTCTAGGCTTCGAGGTATGCGCCTTGAATGTATCCGCGGAATGGCTTCTACAAGCGTGATTGAACGGTGTGGTACAGTAGGTGCTCTAAAGAGCAATGCTGAAAATTTACTTCACCAAATCTTTCATATAACTTTATCTCTACCATATCTCTGCGCGAATCATTAGTAATTACATTCTGATTTACATGTCAGTCAGTTGTAAGCTAATATTTTCGCGTCGATACCGAACTAAGGACAAATAGTTTATGCTGTTTATACGGCCTTGAGTTGATTGCTGTATGGTTTCATTATAATCCGTTAATAGCTTTATTGAATGTTCTGTGATTGGGAATTCGCGGTTACTGACCGCGTCAAACTTGAATTAGTTATTTTTACGTAAGAATAAACAAGAATAACGATTGCGCTTTTTAATACACATTAATTTATGATATGATTCGCTTCGTTTCGCCTTGAACAAGTCAACTATCTCAGTATCTGACCACTTGTCTGCCAAGTGTTTAATATCAAATAACATGTAATTGTGAAGTTGTCAACGTTCTCGGCACCTGATCCTTGTTGATAATATTGATTTTTTTTCACACTTCTGAATTCTGTGTCAATAGTTAGGCCTGGTTTATACAGCGTGCTATGAGCGCACCGAACTAATTAATTAATTGGTGCGGCTTTGGCACGCTGATAGAATGCTGTCCGATTTATACATGAAACATTTTGAACGAAACAAATTTATTATAACGCTAAAATTATGGATTATAATAAATTATATTCAATCATCGCTTATTTAGGTACGGTGTTGGCTCGATCGTATAAATCACCAGCGTGCTTGACCGTGCTAAGAGCGTTCCGCACGCCTTCGACGAGCGAGCCGCACGGTTAAGAGCGGACCTAATTCAAAGAGCGAACCAAATTGATTTATACAGCGTGCTATGAGCGAACCAATTAGGCAAATAATTAGTTCGGTCCGCTCATAGCACGCTGTATAAACCAGGCCTAAGTTTTTATAGATCCGAAGCATCTGGCAACTGTTTGTATAGCTCTTGTTCTAGTCGGTGATAATTCCTTGATCGAAGACCTGGGAGCACTGTGTTCTTATACCATGTGTAAATAGTTGATTGAGTGCTCAATATCAAATGATTTGCCAAAGCCATATCCAACTACCCTATTGTCCTCGTAAGTTTGTTGGGGAACTTTTTACGTTGCGTCAAAATTATTAAATTTATTCAGGCTTTTCCCTGGTCCACGTTGTCATTTAATATGCACCATAGCCTATACTCATTTATACCCTAAAACTCACATAATATTCCATAAAAGTGGTAAAATGCGCCATTAAAAACATGTTTTTAAACTTTTAAAATTTTGTTCAAATGTGCTGTCAGAATGCCTGAAATGCCACTTTCATGACCCAAATTTCAAAAAAATTTCTACATATAAATTATAAATTCCTACATCCGCCCCTGAAACGGTACCTTCCTTGGCTCCTAATCCAGTCTCCGTGCTTGTTTATGTATACCCTGGGGCCCGCGCCACGTTTAATAGCGCCCATCTTGTTTGGTTAATATTTGGGGGGGGGGGGGGGGGGGGGGTTAGGTTTTTATTTTAGGTTAATAAAGGGGGGGGGTGCTTTTTTGGTAGGGCTAGCCTATAGTAAGGGAGCTAGAATTTACCTCCCGTTGGCTTGTTTACTGACTTGTGCAACTTTCCCACGAAGCCCGAAATCATGTTTTCGCAAACACGATTTGAATTTATAACAAACACGTGAACAAACGCAACTTGTAAAATAAAAAGTTGACCAAAAGTATTAGTAAAGGCAAACTTTACCGTGTATACCGAGCTTCGATTTGCTAGCCCTCCTAAGAGGGGCAGCCCTCTTGAGTGCGTTTACGTGGGAAATTTCCAGCCTTCCTAGGCGAGACCCCGGGTTGTCAATAGCGAGATGTGAAAGCCGATGGAGGGTTTGTGGAAGTGCTAAGAACCGTAGCTTTCTACTTACATGGTCACCGAGGAAATAAACAAAAGAACGGACACATGCGCAAAGACATTTGTGGGGGTCGGCGTTAGATCATATTAGAGACATTTAGTTTGACGTTTGTTTCTTTTACGGCTAACGTCTAACCGCTGCCAGACGTTTGAAGTTACACGTTTGCGGTTTCAGGTACACGTTTTTGACGGCAAAAGGTCGGTTTTCACGTAAGTCATTTACGTTTGCAATTCTCTGTTTGGATTTTGCATTATCTCGCGTATAAATGCTTCTGGTATACAACTTAAGTATTTTTCTTTGATTTGCTATAAATTTTAAGAGCAAGGAGGGAAGATTTTTGCCTTCTCGTTGTTTAAAGCACGAACACTGTATATGACAAGAAAATCAAGAAGGCGGATTCAATATATCACTCAACTGGTCTAATTAAAATAGAAAACCTATTTGTTTCTTCTTGTGTAACAAGAAGATAGCTATTTATTAGCTTTGGATTACTTCTTTTATTTTTTATTGGCATATAGTTTCTTTTTCTGCAGTTAATGCAAACTTTACATTATAATTACAGTGGTTTCAAACTAAATGTACAAATTGTCCCAAACTTCTAACACCAAACGGCAAACCGCAAACTGGAGTTTGCAGTTTGAGGTAAACGAAGAACTAAAGGTCTCTATTGAGTTAACGTACAGTGACGTCAGAATTTTACAGGAGCGGAAGTATCATGATGCTGGATTAGCACTAGATTCATGATGTCAGAACGTTCATAGTATAGCGGGAAGTTGCGGGAAAATAAAAACCAAGAATGGAGGAGGTGGATAACAGCGAAGGACAGTTATTGTTTCTTTCGAGGGACGAATTACTCAATGCTTTCGAAGATTTTAAGAAAGAAACTTGCACCGAAGTTAATTTTGAGTCTAGCGTTTAATAGCTTACATATCAAATTTAAACCTTATAATTTATTTCGTATATACTCTATCGGACTGTACCTTTTCTCACACGGTATGTATTAGTCTGGCCGATCACAAGCATCTTACTCGACATTCTCTTGTAAAAAACCGCAATCCCATGTGCGAGGTGTACAAAAAAAATGAAGCACTGTTTGCTACCGTTTGTCTGCGTTCTTCCAGTTCCAGTGTTCCACCTTCTGGCTTCGGCTTTGTGCTTGTCATCAGACATTTTGTTTATCAATCTTCTTTCCAACTATTGATCAACCAGTGAAAGAGTATATGCGTATTTTGAGACGTATCTTGACGGACTCGACAATTAAATTACTTTTAACATACAGTATATTAGGCATGAGAAATCGGCTTGCCTTCCTGCGCCATTTTTGAAGGGGGAGTTGAACTCCAAAGTATCATATATCTCAATACTTCCGCTGCTATAAAAATTCTGACGTCACTGTACGTTAACTCAATATGATCTAATTACGCCGACCATTTGTGGGGGACTGGGCGGCCAGAACCATAATGACGGGAACAAATGGCCCTGGCACAGGCTGCAAAAAATGAGCCATATTTTGACTCATTTTGGACTCGGACCCAGTGTTCACTAAGTTTATCGCGCATAGTCAGGTTCAATTTTTTCTGAATATTTAGTTCAGCTTGACTGACCCAAACTGAAAACAATCAAAACATTCATTTCCAAATATATTGTCGAATTATTAAAATAAATAGACTTTTAATAAATATCTGTAAATGCTTAGTATTTCAGATCATTTGCTTCACCGTTGTACCAAATTCGCAAGAAACTGGATTGCCGTTGTCTGGCTGGGCCGCCTTGTTTTCGTGAGTTTTCGGTGGATTCAATTCAGCGTTTTGAAAAACATTTAGGCTTCGTTTAATCGAGAATTCTTGTTTGAAAAAAGCCTACTTCTCAATGGCCAAACACGTAAATTCTGCCCTGTGGTGTACTTTCCTTTCGCAGCCAAAATACTTTTTGACTTTGTTCACCAAGTCTTTCGCTCGCCGGATTTAGAAAACACTCTAAATTGCCGTCCCATGGACTTCGTTGTATGGCAGCCAGGGCACAGAGACGACACGACCCATCATTACATATTCTTCTGACGTTTTTACGGGTGTTTCGCCAGCTTTCCTCACATTTTCATTCATTTTGAAGTTGTTTTTAACAGGCGGCAATTCTGGTAATAATTTGAGCCTATAAACAAATGCCCGCGAGTTAGCCTGCCGCCCGCCTTGTTTCCACCAATCAGAATACCTAAAACATCCAATGTTATCTCGACCAATCAGATGTGGTGATAGCTCAGCCTGTGCCAGGGCCATTTGTTCTTGGCCGCCATCTTTGCCCAGCCCCCATAAATGGCCCTGGGGACGAGGTTGGGAGCTCCGAACAAAGAAGAAGAAACACTGGTCAGTCTGGCGTGCTCCCCATTCTCGTCCCCAGAGCCCTTTAATGAAAAGGGCTCTGGGGGAATCCATATACATCGCGATCTGATTGGTTGTTCAAATTCAAAGGCCTAATTAACGGAGCTTAGTGAATGTTTATAAATAAACAGTATTTGAAACACGAAAACTGATAACGAAGCAGAATTCTAATCATAGTTCTAATCCGAACAATTTAATCGAACGTTTTTGAAAGCAATCAACCCATTTCTCATTGCAATTTGAAACCGACAGACGATAGACAACATACTGCAGGCTGTTCGTGTATGGCTCGGTGTTATGGTACATATTTAATAAAAATCTCATTGAAATATACAAGTCAAATATAAACGAACGGTGCAACAAATTAAAGAGAACTACCTTCACTAAAAGAGGCCGTAAATACGAAGAAATTCCGACGAGACTCTTCTGAAGCGAACTCGTAAATTTTAATGCCTTTTGCCCCGCCGAGTAAACGCGGCAATGAGCCACACTCGACAAGGACCTTCTTCGAACGGAATCTACCACAGTCAGAATTGTTCCAAAGTCAAACGAGTTGATACGAGACAGCCAAACCGCCACAATCGAAAACGAAAGGAAAATTATCAAGTGATATCAACTGTCGATGATCTCGTGTCCAACTCCCAAACCGCGAACTTATACGCATGCGCTTTAGAAAGAACACCAAAGAATCTTGGTGTTCCGGTTTGGATTTCCCCAGAGCCTTTTCCGCGCGCCAGCACGGGAGAGGCTCTGGGGACGAGAATGGCGTGCTCCCTTGCTTCATGTAAACAGTTTACACTCGTGCAAATTTCGTTGCTTTTGCCCGCTCTGATATGATCTTTTGTTTATCTACTCGACTATTATTAGTTCAAATCCGGTAGACGAGCGTGTTTACATAGGGAAAACTGGGTAACCGAGATTCGGGTCACATGAACACAAGATGAAATCATGAGAATTAGTAAAACAATATAGCAACAAACTAGCCCCCATCTCGCCAAAGCCGGCTCGTTCTGTCTGTCTGGCTTGCCTCTCAATATATAAACAGCGCCTTATCAGTACAAAGGGTTAATTAAATGATAGCCAATGCAAATATTTCAAAGAACACCCACCTATTTTATTGTTACTTTCGTTAAAATATTCAACGAAAACCACCAATATAATCCCATAGCTATTAAAAGGTCCAGCGACTAAAGCCACAGCGCCTACGGTGAAAGCGAGATAGATCCACGATGCAAGGCCATCTTTCACTCGGCTGGCAGACATTTCTATTAAGATAAAATGAGTCGTTAAGAAAAACGGCTCAAGATATACACAAGTATATGAAGGTTAAAACGTTGTTTGTCAGTTTGAATAATTAAACCACCCGGAAACCACCCTGATATTGATGTCACCTGTCACTGTCATGCAGCAATTAACGACGTCATGGCTTCATGATCACCGCTCGAAAATTGTAAACAATGAATAAATAGTATGGACAAGCCTCTCTCCTCCGTAGGGATGGGCGATACTATCGATAAAGTATCGAAATCATCGATACTTACAAAAGTATCGATACTTCCGATACTCGCAATAAGTATCGGTAATTCGATACCACTTGAGCCTGCGATGTTTTTGGTCAGTATTCCTGACCAATCGCTTAATACTTCATGATGCACAGACAAAAACATGTAGCTAATTAGCAATATATTTAAGGAAAACATTGAACACGTTGATATTGTTTAGATTTAAAATCATAATTGCAAATGTTATGTGCGATTATTTGGCAGGTACTCCAGGTAGAGTATTCTTTCACTTGTTAACATTAATGTTCTTGTTTTAAAAGTTCTTTTAATAAATGGAAAAAATTGAGTATCGGTATCGATTTTGGTATCGGTATCGACCAAAATTCATGGTATCGAACTGGTATCGTATCGAAACCAAAAAAGCTGGTATCGCCCATCCCTACTCCTCCGCAGAGGCTCGGAGGCGGAGGACGCGCGTGGAATGATGGGAAGAGGGAAAGAAAAGTAGCCTCTGCCACAGGGAACCCACCCCAGCAGTATGAACGACTTTTACTTGAATTTACACGAAGTACTCTTCGATTCCGTGTCGAATGCCCGTGCAGGGGGTGCGGGCGCAAGCGAAAGCTGGGGGGGGAAGAGAAGAAAAAAGAAAGGGATGAAACACTGAGTATAGTTATCTTCTAAAGTACTATTCCAGAATATATAAATAAAACTTTTAGAAATTACTAGTATTAAAAGCTCCACTAAGGACTGCTATTTCATATCATTAAGTTAAAAGTTGTAAAATTTTTGCTTACGACAGTTATTTTCTCGATCGATTTTTCTCGATTCCCGAGTTCTCAGTGTTTCATCCCTTTCTTTTTTCTTCTCTTCTCCCCCAGCTTTCGCTTGCGCCCGCACTCCCTGCTGGGCATTCGACACGGAATCGAAGAGTACTTCGTGTAAATTCAAGTAAAAGTCGTTCATACTGCTGGGGTGGGCTCCTGTGCCTCTGCCATATAATAGAGAGCTTAAGCATACAGGTGTTTTAGAGCCACGGACGGCGATTGAATTCAATAGCATTTTTCATTCAAAACAATGATAATGAGCAATTTAAAATTCCAAGAGCAAAGTGAACGCCGTCGTCGTCCTACACAAGACGTCATTGAGAGCATTTTCACGTTCTTGAGACGACGGAAACATCTACGCCTGTCATCTACGCCTGTCATCGGAAACATCTACGCCTGTCATCTACGCTTCAACGCCTGTCATCGTTGTTTTACTACAACGAGACATACTTTTAAAGTAGACTGAAACTTGTATTTTAAGGGGGATAATTTCATTACATTGCAATATAAAATAAAGGAATAAAGATGAAATTTAAGCTTATAAGCTAACAGTTTAGATATGTGATTATTCATAGCCTTTGTTTTGGGTAAAAAAGTCTTTTCAAAGAATACGCGGTTCAGTAGTTCTGTATTGTATTCCTGTTCTTCCGGTCACCGTCCGTGTCTCAAAAACGTCTGTATGCTCAAGCTCTCTAATTTGTCAATATGGCGCCCAAATTCCGTGATGGACTAGGCACCAGACTCGGAGTTTCAATATATAACCAAATTTAACTTAACGGAAAAGTTGGAGATCCATAAATTATGAACAAAAGACACATTTAAATTGCTGGCAGACAATTCTGAACTCGAGAATGTTAACTTACCTACGATAAGTTGCACGTATTCACGTAGTGCATGTGGTACGTTTGCGAGCTTGGTGTAATGTAGAAAGTTAGCGCTGAGAATATTCCAGCGCTGCATGTTCGTCGGCTTTGTTTATCAACGATTCAATGTTCGATATTAAAACGTTTGTCAGTCTGGAAGCGTTTCGAATTTTTTGATTCGTTCCACAGGTGATTTCCATAGAATAATTCAGAACTAATAACGTCCAGAACAACATTCTAGACTTACTGATCTTGAAGAAAACATTGTACTTCATGCAAACTATCGTCGCTATCTCCCATGGCCATAACCTGCGTGCAGACGCTTGTATCACCGGAAATACAAGCGTCTGCACGCAGGCTACCATGGCCAGAGACCGCAGACTTGGTACTTGACTGAAATCTCTTCGTATTCAGTTCGTTTGCCGACTTCGAATTCGGTGTTAAAAATCCTTCTCCGGCGTATTTGCACTTATTGCAAAGCATTCTATATCTTCTTCTGCATTATGGTTATCGTAAAGAGAATAAACATGTCTAAATTAATTGAAATATAGTTTACATCTAAATTGATTTAAAATGGCAGACACATAAATAACAGCAAGAATCAAATAAATTCATGCAATCGCACTATTTCTTCACCAAAATCGTCATGCTAACCTTTGACACTTAGATCTTGAGGGAGTGCTGAATTTCTCCCAAATCGTCGGGTTTTTATGCCATTTACCAGAGAACCGCAAATCGTGCCAGAGAACATCCGCAAAAAAACAAAAACGGAGCCGAAACTCGGTCTACCATGCATAGGCATCTAGCCTGAGTAATTAACACCATAAGTAGACAACCGCAGGTTCTTACCTGTTCTCACCAGCCTGTGTTCTTTCTAGCCTTTTCCCTGTCTTTATTTTAATTGTATACGAAGACGTCACGATTATATTTCAAGTGGAAGGAGGAGCCGAAATTTATGGCTAGTTCAATCGAGTCAGCCTTCGAGACTTTGAGGTTTTTCAGCCATTGTTTACTGGGCCAAATACTGTAGGAGCTTACTATCACACTGAACCTGTTGTATATTTGTCAACACAATTCATATAGTCTCGACGATACATTCAGTGTGTTAAAAGGTGGTTCAAGCCGATCACGACACTCTTCAAACTAAAACCTTTTTTATATCGCAAAGTCACCACGAACAAGAACCAAGGCAAGTGTATTTTGTTTATTTCAGCATATTATGTTAACTCGCTTTCCTGTCCGAATTAGCGTACAGCCTGAATTCAACCTGTAATTCAGTCTGTGAAAACTCGCACGATAGCTTGTTGACCCCGGCCCGCTCAGATCTGAGAAGTAGATTCTGAATGGTTTAATACTCATATGATTCATAATTGTTTATTTGACTGGATTATTTGATCTTACAAGAATTCCAAGACAACCAATTGTAACTGGAATAAGACAGCACTTGTGATTTGGACAATCAAAATCTACTTCTCAGATCCGGGAAGCTCAACGGGGGGTCGACAAGCTAGACTTGATAATAATACTTTATTCATCAAATACCAATACAGGCACATTTGAAAAGATTTTTACATAAAAGTACAGAACGTACAGTAACATGAACTAGATAATACCATACAAACTATGGTTAAAAGTGTAAAGGGTATAGTAATGTGAGTTAAATATAGCTAGGAGTACAGTGTATGGTAATATGGGTTAGACAATATAATGACTATCATATAATGAAAGAATATCATGAAAATATTTTGATATTATTTTCATGATAGACTTATCGTGTACATTTATTATATATAGAAAGAAATCCTTTGTGTCAAGTAAACGGAAAGACGCGTTGACACTGTATACACTGTATATATTATTTATAAAAATATTTCGAAGCTCTAGAAACTTTTTGTTGGAGCAGGACATTAAATAGTGAAATTCATCACCGATTTCATTCGAGTGACATAAAGTACACTTTCGTTCCTCGCAAGGGGTTTTGTTATATCGGCCAGATTCAACTGGTAGTTTATGTGCGGATATTCTCACTTTTGTTACTGCCTGGCGGTGTTTAACATTACAAATTTCGTGAAGGTACTCTTCAAAGCCAAAATTATTCTTAACTTGTACGAGAGTTCTCAGTTTACCATTAGAACGACTTTGTTGAATCTGACCTTTCCAGAAATCAGTAAAGTAAATGAATAATTTATTTTTTATATATTTACCTAAATTGTTTAAACTTTCAAGTGGAAGAGAAATAACGTCTAGTGATCTCAAATCACATAATTTGAAAACATAGTTTGTGAAAATAACGGCCTGGGAATTAGGTCGAATATTAAAACTTGTTGCCTTTCCCACAAGAGTGTCTATATAATCTGGAGTTTTAATTCGTATCAGGGGCGGATCTAGAGGGGTGCGAGCGTGGCTTGAGCCACGGTCAGATTTTCCTAATTATTCCAAATTAAATAATATAATTGATATTTCATAAATAAATAATAAATAAAAGGATAGTTGATGTAAGAACGACATTAGCCACCATAAAAATACTAAACCAATTGTCAGAATAGCAGCGGAATTTTCGCATCCGTGACAATCAGTTGCACCGCAATCGGTCTCAGGTAGTTAGAAGTCCGAGAACGTGGCGAGAGTGGCCGAAAAAGTTACCGAACGTGGTACGAATTCGCTGAAGAAATTGGAGAACACTTCTGCTAAATTCAGCCACGGTCAGCGGGGCGATCTGCTAAATTCAGCCACGGTTAGCGGACTATTAAGGGGTGCAAACCAATCAGAGAGCCAGAATAGAGTGGCTGAATTTGGCGGGAGCCACGGTCAGCCACCCTTGCCATATCTTGTTACAATTTTATTGCGAAATAATGCAATCAAATCTAGTCGGCTCCCGTAGTCGGTAGTGCACATCAGTCTGCCTTGACCGAGTTCTTCAGAGTGATATTCAAGAATGGCTGCGCGTATAGAGGGACAATGATTGTGCCTGCGACAGATAGTTGGAATACTAGATGATAGTTCACAAGAAAATTAAGGAACTGAAGAGATGTTGGTTTATTTGATTTCTTTATTTATAGCATGATTTCCTCTCTACTAAAATCGAATTCTGCTCGGAATTCTGTGTTACTATAAAACTGTGTGGTGTTACTCAGGATATATAAATCTTTAAAGCATTGATCAAATTGAAGAACAAGCATGAGATCAAACTGAGAGCCGCGACCTCTCTCTCTCATTGCATTGTTTATAATTCTCATCAGCTGAAACACGGCATTTCTATCATGGTTCAACTTTGAAATATTATCTGCAAGATAAGAGACTTGTCGATAAAGCGACGAGTCTATAATGTCTATTTACTAACTCAGTTGACATCTTCTGGCTTCATCAACTCCATTGTCTTTATTCTCGCTATATCGAGGGAAAGACACTCAGTATAAAACGTAAAGGGACTCCATTTCCTGACCTGGAGTTCTAAACAGTGATCTGACAAATGCTAGCTTATACCTATAAATTGTTAATATTAATATTACACTAGCAGGGTTGCTTTGATTATTCTTGAAAGTAAAATTAAAATTGGCTAGCATTAGACAGAATATATTCAATAGAATTCTAAGTAATGGCCAAAGGATACCCAGCTGCTTGACTGGTTAGTTTATATGTCACACAAAACCCGTTAAACATACGATTCATATTGGATCAATTACTCCTAAACATTTTATTGAATAATTAGAAGATCTTGGCTTGAAAGAGAAAAGAAAAATTTTGATTTGAGTAAAATTTTTACAAAGATCTCGGTGAAAATCATGTACAAAACGATCCTACAATATTACTCTAGATCTCTCTCAAAATGCAGGAAATGCGTTTACAGAGACTCTAATTTTCAAAATTTTCCGGGGGGCATGCCCCCGGATCCCCCTAGATTGTGGGCCACGGTCATGGACGTATAACCAGATTTTAGGCCAACCTCGTACCCAGGGTCTTATCTCCGCTCCCCCGCCAATCTCGTACCCAGACCCATACGCGCGCGGCAAGCGAATGGCTCTGGGACAATCCATTTGAAAATCGACTCTGATTGGCTTAACGCGTTGACGCCTACTGCGCTGCGCAGATAATTTCACACCCATTCTCCCATCGCGGTCTTCGTGTAATATGGGTTGTTTTCGAGAAGGAGTGAAGCGAAATAACGTGTTTATTGGGACTTAATCTGAGAAATTGAGAGTTATTCCTTTGCAAAAGTCATTTCAAGGAGACAAGAAATACTTACTTGCCTTTGTGGTATTTTTGGAACTCTGGTTCGAGTTTAAAGTATGACAGATAACAGATTCATCGTGGCCCATGCATCGTGACCGTGCTTCGTGACGAGTTCACTTTTCAGAATTCATAGTTTTCCGTACTTGTATGTAAAATAATTAAATATTTATGGTATATCGTCATATGGACACTGGATTTGACTTCAAGAAGTATCATTTGGAACGTATAAATGATGGCTACATCTTTCAATCACCTCAAATATTCATAATTAGCTGAGTGACTGATCAAGTTTTAATATATCAACATGTATGTAGACAGGGACGTAGCGAAGCCTTGGAAGTTGGGGGGGTGTATGGTGGTTATTTACCTGATTTGAAAAATATTTTGGAAATTTACCTGAAATTTAACTGCATATTATTTAGGTGGTCTCACGTCAACACATGATTTCCCGTTCCCACCAAGTGCTTTTAACACCGTTACAAAAACGAAGTGCACACCAGCCAGTTCTGAACCTGCATCACTGCATGTACTTATGTATACAAAAACATGTATAACAACAAAAATCAACATTATACATACATTGAGGTACTAATATTTACAAGTTCACGAAGTCTCAAGTCCTAAAATTTCAAAAGCTGAAAACGTTATCTCTGTTTAATACCTTGTCGCATTGCAAGCAAACGACGCGATTTCGATTTGATCGTTCAACTTTCCTATGTTTCATTGCATAGCAGTGGTTAGTGAATTCAAAATTAACACAACTTTCCCACAATTAGTCAATTATCCATTCAAAACTCGGCTGAAAAGCGCAATGTAAGGGGCCGACCATTGTGTTTCCTGCTTAGAAAGTATAGTGCGTCGTCACTCGTCAGGGGGAGTTTAACTAAAATAATATGTCAAGCGCAATTAGGTTGGTTTGACCCGCGGCCGCTGCGTACGCAAGAAAATCAGACGAGAAAGAAAATTTCTCTAGCATTTCACATTTTAGCAGATATATCTTCCTGATCTTTTTACCTGATTGTCACACAATTTTACCTGATTTTTTCGCACTGTCTCAATTGGGGGGGTGTAGCACCCCCCCACACACCCCCGCTCGCTACGTCCCTGTATGTAGACATGTTAAAAAATGGGCCGACGTAGCGCGTGCCAGCATGGTGGAAAATGCGGAGTGCGGAGCGGCGGAGTGCGGAGTGCGTCACGGAAGAAAATAGACGATTAGACGATTTTCATTATAATAAGATAATAACAACAAAATTCAAGGGACTGCTCAAATTTTACACTGCCACACATTAACACTTTGAAGCGTGAAGACGAGTCTTTAGTATTTTATTCTGGCTAACGCCAGACGATTTTACTCAGCACAGGGAGAGGTCCAGGCCTGTCTGCCTTTTCCTTGTCTTTATTTTAATTGTATACGAAGACGATTATATTTCGAGTGGAAGAAGGAGCCAGAATTTATAGCTAATTCAATCGAGTCAGCCTTTGAGACTTTGAGTTTTTTCAGCCATTGTTTACTGGGCCAGCCCAAATACTGTAGGAGCTTACTATCACACTGAACCAATTAACGAGGCGTTGTATAGTTGTCAACACAATTCATATAGTCTCTATTTCAAGCCGATCACGAGACTCTTCACACTAACATATTATCGCAAAGTCACCACGAACAAGAACCAAGGCAAGTGTATTTTGTTTATTTCAGCATATATTATAATAATTTTATCGGGCATTATAAGAATTATAAGAATTCAGCGGGCTAAGAGGGGCGGGTATTAAAAGCTTCGCCACGCGCGACAAAATTTCTTTTATCAGCTTTTTTCGACATATTAACAATTCACAAGTTCTGCTTTGATATTCGATCAAAAGTGATGCCCATCAAAATTGTGTGATTGTGTGACCGTGACGCTTTTCGATTTTTTGAAGAATAAGAAATTTATCTTTAAACTTTGACTTGGATTAAAAAAACTGACAAATATTTCCTGCAAGATACAAAAAATTTCCTGCGAACAACTTTTACAAAAAATTTCCTGGCAGCGGCGCTGCCGGTCGGAGCCGGAGTCGGAGAGAGAGAGCCGCGGAGTCGGGCCAAAAACATATTTATGCCCGCTTGACCGCAAACATCAACACTATTGTCATATTAAGCGATTTTAACACGCTGAATTTATCGTCGAGACTATATTAATTTGTGTTGACATCAAAACAACGGCTCTATTAAAATAACGTTGGAATTCATATAAAACATTCTGTCGTATATCCCGTGAGCATATTAACATTAAAACATCTGCCGGGCACGCAAGATTCAATGCTTTATATCGTTAAGACTATATAATATTCATATATAATATATTAATATAATATTCATCTTACTACTGTTACTTATGTGGTTTTCGCGGCGAACGTTTCAGGGTTGAACATTCGAATTTGCATGTTTTGCAAAAGAAACATAGTCAGTTTAAATATACGTTAGAGGCCTGTCAATGAGTTGATCGGCTTTAATTAACTTTGTCAGTTGATTAACAATTAACTTTGACATCTATAATTCTTCGGATAAATTTAGTTTTTACTTGTTTGCTGATGATACAAATCTGTTGTATGCTGATAGGAACCTCAAATCACTTGAAACTACTGTTAATGTTGAATTGATGAAAATATATAATTGGCTATCTGCAAATAAATTAACATTAAATATAAAAAAATCCAAACTATGTCATTTTTCGCCCTTATCAAAAAAAGCTTGATTACCAAGTTAATCTCAAAATTTTTGATCATAATATAAACTCATTTATTTCTCTAGAATGTAAAGATTACGTAAAATATCTTGGAGTTATTATTGATTCTAACCTTACTTGGAAAAATCATATTGATTATGTTGCTTCAAAGATCAGCAAAACAGTAGGTATCATCAGTAGATTAAGACACTTTGTACCGACGAGCACACTGCTAAATATCTATAGATCACTCATCTCTCCATACTTATCTTATGGTATAACTGTATGGGGTCAAGCTGCTCAGACACACTTAAATAAAATTTTGAAACTACAAAAACGTGCCCTTCGACTAATTTATTTTGTCAATTACAGATCTCACGCCGTTCCCCTTTTCATTTGTTCAAACATATTACCTTTGAATATGCTTTATTTTAAATCAACTTCGATTTTAATGCACGATGTATTCAATAATTTGACTCCATCCAATATTTCAAAGTTATTCACATTCTCAAATGCGATCCACGCATATAATACTAGATCTTCATCATTCGGCAATTACTATATTAAGCACTCTAGATTAAACCAGTATAGCAAATCTTTTTCCAGAATTGGAGCCAAAATGTGGAACAACATTCCACTTAAAACACGTAATCTATCTAAAACTAGTTTCAAGAAAAAAATACAAGAAACATTAATTCAAATTTTACTCGAAGAGGATGCTTATGTTGACACGTCCAAATTAATACTTAAGATTGCTAATAGTTTTACTGCTTGAATACTTCATATACTCTTACCTACATGTTATCTATCAATTCCTATTTTAACTTCAAAAGTTCGTATATGTCTCTGTATGTATGTATGTATGTATATATATATGCATGTGTGTATGTGTGTATGTATGGGTATGTATGTATGTATACATTTAAATTTTGTTTTTTTTCCCCCCTTGTTTACTACCCGCCAAGATTAGCTTATACTACCTGCGGGTTAGTATTATTTTGTAAATATTTTTATTATAAGCCAAATAAACCTAAACCTAAAAACCTAAACCATTAATCCAAGTTTTTCTGTCCGTTTGTCTGTTTGTTTATGTATCTATGTATCTATGTATCTATGTATCTATGTATCTATGTATCTATGTATCTATGTATCTATGTATCTATGTATCCGTCTATCCGTCTGTCCGTCTGTCCGTCTGTCCGTCTGTCCGTCTGTCTGTCTGTCTGTCTGTCTGTCTGTCCGTCCGTCTGTCCATCTGTCTGACTGTCTGTTTATTTATAGCATTTTTATTTTGAAATAATTTTTATTATTCTGGAGCACAGGGAGAGGTCCAGGCCTCAAAGTGTTAAACATCTCTAATAACCTCTGAGGTCCTCTTGTTACTTGTGTATTTCTTGAGTGCCTTTTTAACAGTGAACTCGATGACGATGTAAGTTAATGTGATACCTGGAACGCTAACGTCCAGTCATTCGTGGGGCAAAAAGTGAGGCAAAAAGTTCCAGGCCCTTGCGCGGTTTGCAGGTAGAATTCAGTCTCCCACAAAATGTTTTTTTTACACGGCCACCGGTGAGCAAACCGCGAAGACTCGAAAAGGTTTGAAAAATTATTTATTGAATCATTTTATCACGCTTTACTAAACGTGCATTTTAAATTTTGATTGGTTGTGCTATACTGCCGAACTAATTATGCAACAATTGTTTATTTGTTGCTATAGTAAAAGTCATTGTCCTTTCAAAACGTGCACGAAGTTTGTCAGTCAAGAAATTAAATCAAACTTTTCGTTATAATATAAACCATATATTAGAGTTTCGTTACTCCAAGAGGATACAAAAAATCAACACAAACTTAGTATAGAATATGCCGTTAGTGCCAGTTTCATGTGTCGTTTTCGGTCTAAAAAGCATTCCGCATTCGTACCGAAAACAACTAGCCATGAGTAAACGTGAAAAATAAACAATCTAGTTGTCAGTTATTTCTTAAAATATCATTAGTTACAAAAGGCCGTTTAACAAAACCGAACAAGAAATTAAAGGAGCAGAAATAAGAAAATGACATTGGATATCAAGTATCAATACGTTTTCAAACTTACTCGTACAAGAATAGCTTTCTCACTCTTGTTCTCACCTTTTTAGCTGGCTGTTTTCATATCATAGCCAGCAAAAGGACATATCATCTGTTTTCTCAGCCTATTTTCATCCCGAGACCCGAGCTTAATTTACTGTATAATTTCGGACTGCTATACAGTAAATAAAACAACAACAGCACTGCACAACAATGGGAAACCATTAAATGCACGTTTAGTCTGGCAAAATAATTTGATAAATACTTTTTCAAACCTTTTCGAGCCTTCGCAGTTCGCGGCCGTGTAAAAAACATTTTATGGGAGACTGAATCGTACCTGCAAACCGCGCAGGGGCCTGGAACTTTTTGCCTCACTTTTTGGTTCTTCGTTAGCGTTCCAGGTATCACATTTTAACTTATCATCGAGTTCACTGCTTTTTAACGACTCATTTTATCTTACTAGAGATGTCTGCCAGCCGAGTGAAAGACGGACTTGCATCTTGGATCTACCTCGCTTTCACTGTAGGCGCTATGGCTATAGTCGGAGGTCTTTTTGATTGCTACGGAATTATATTGGTTATATTTGTTGAATACTTTAAGGAAAGTAGCATTAGGATAGGTACGTATTCTATATATATATATATATATATATATATATATATATATATATATATATATATATATATTCAGATCTCATAAAAGAAAAATATATCCAGTGATGCAATAATTACTTCCGTTTGTTTGTTTGTTTGTTTGTTTGTTTGTTTGTTCGTTCGTTCGTTTGTTTGTTTGTTTGTTTGTTTGTTTGTTTGTTTGTTTGTTTGTTTGTTTGTTTGTTTGTTTGTTTGAGAGTAAAGACCACCCTATTACATTTGCTTGATATTAAAATTGCATGTTTTATCTTCTTTCATATAGGTTGGGTTTGTTCGATAGCCATATTTTTATCCTGCGCAACTAGTCCTTTGGCTGTTTTTCTTTACCGTCGTTTTGGATTTCGTCCACTAATTATCGTTTCCGCTGTTATGTTTTCGTTTACGTATATCTCCACACCTTTCGTACCAACGTTCGGTTATCTGTTCTTAACTTTTTCTATTCCAATTGGAATTTCCTTTGGTTTTGTGGACACACTAGCAGTAATATCTCTTCGTGAATACTTCGACAAATACCTTGGTCTAGCTACTGGCATTCGTTTTGCTGCCACTAGCATGGGATCAATGTTATTTAGTTATCTTTATCCTATTCTCGTCGATGCCATTGGCTGGAAAAAAACATTTTTCTGTTTCTCGTCCTTGGGAGTATTTATACTGGCTTACTCAATGGCCTATAATAAACCTGCTTCAAGACAAGAAATAAATCCTGACAAGATCTTAGCTACGGATCACCAAATCGAGGCTGCGGTTGCAGTTTGCGAGAGGAGTAAAATGTCCTTTAAATTTCTACGAAATCGAGGATTTCAATTGGTTGTGATTGGCAGTGTTCCATTTGTTTTTGTCGTTGCGTGCCCCGCCATGTTTATAGTATGAAGCTTTTATTTAACTTTTAATTTACGTGTAGAGTGATTGGCACGTCAGAGTACTACTAACACTGATCTCTATATAACTGGATTGCTCATACGGCTCCAAAGATGAAGCCAGCGGAGATGACGAATTGGGAGTACCAAGATGGCCGGCACGGAAAATTGTATGTTTTCGTAGCACGAGAAGAAACGAAAAAAGCCACATTAAAAATATTTCTGCCATGGTACCAAACAAAGAACATTGTAAAAGGTTTAGAAGCTTAGTTTTTGCATTTGTTGGTATTATTTAGCAGTAAAACGTGCTATTTTGTAGTTTTTTACTCTGCCCGTTAATCGATAAACTTGCCTATATCACAAAACTGTAAAAAACAAACGAAATAAGTCAATAACTTCATTATAGAACTATTTATATACCTTTGGTATTAAAGCATAAGTCTTTACAAAGCCTTGAAGTATGTAGTTGACAATTTCGGCCTATATTTGCTTGTATTTCTCTTCTATTTTTGGTAATAACAGTAAATTGCCATCTGACAATTGTTTTACGGCTTTTCCGACTCCCCCGGTAAACTCTTACTACTCTTAAGCCCGCAAGGTACACTGGACCTGGAGTACCAATATGGCTGCCAGTGGCTTCAAAATGTTTACTGCTGACCATAAGGGATGAGCAATCCAGTTCTGTAGAGATCAGTGACTACAACGCAGACCAATATGTTAAGGTTGTGGCACAAGTGCAGGACTAATCGATTTCACAAATTCGTTGGGATGCGTTGCCGTGTGTTTGGCTGTTCTGTGCTTTGTTGTGCTTTGTTGTGTTGTGTTGTGTTGTGCTGTGTTGTGTTGTGCTGTGCTTTGTTGTGCTGTGCTGTGCTTTGTTGTGTTGTGTTGTGCTGTGCTGTGCTGTGCTGTGTTGTGTTGTGTTGTGCTTTGTTGTGTTGTGTTGTGTTGTGCTTTGTTGTGTTGTGTTGTGCTTTGTTGTGTTGTGTTGTGCTTTGTTGTGTTGTGTTGTGCTTTGTTGTGTTGTGCTTTGTTGTGTTGTGTTGTGCTTTGTTGTGTTGTGTTGTGCTTTGTTGTGTTGTGTTGTGCTTTGTTGTGTTGTGTTGTGTTGTGTTGTGTTGTGCTTTGTTGTGTTGTGTTGTGTTGTGTTGTGTTGTGTTGTGTTGTGCTGTGCTGTGTTGTGTTGTGTTGTGTTGTGTTGCGTTGCGTTGCGTTGCGTTGCGTTGCGTTGTGTTGTGTTGTGTTGTGTTGTGTTGTGTTGTGTTGTGCTGTGCTTTGTTGTGTTGTGTTGTGCTCTGCTGTGCTTTGTTGTGTTGTGTTGTGCTGTGCTGTGCTTTGCTGTGCTGTGCTGTGCTTTGTTGTGCTGGGCTGTGCTTTGTTGTGCTGTGCTGTGCTGTGTTGTGTTGTGTTGTTTTGTGTTATGTGTCTAGAAGTCTTTTTATTCATTGAAACTATGTTTTTTAGGTCATGTATGCCAAAGCTTTGGGGTATCCACTTTCAAAATCAAAATGGCTTTTGGTTGCTCGTGGCATCGGTTCTCTCATCGGTCGAGCAGGAATTGGTTATATTGGAGACATGGCAGCTAAACGTCGTAAAGTTTCATACATTGCTGAAGCAGCGGCCATCTTATTTGGAATATCCAGTGGTTTATGTTCGTTGACTCAATCGTTGCCTGTGATGATATTATATATGAGCTTCATTGGGTGTATGGAGGGCATATATTGGGTCATGCTACCGCTTATGATGAATGAGCTTACGTTTGGACAAAATGCTGACTATGCTTTTTCTATGATGTTATTGATCACGGCGTTTGGCTTTTTATCAGGACCACCGACCATGGGTAATGTGATGTGTCATTTTATTCACTAGTTAGGTTTGTCCGCTGACCAATACATAACCGTAGTGTGGGCCCATCCAAAAAAGTTACCGAACAAACATGGCGGAAATATGGTTTCTTTCTCTCACGGTAGCGACCGCTGACCGTATTTAGTAACTTGACTGTGGGTTCAGTTGCGCCCGCAGGACAATGTCTGCGGTTACTACTACGAGAGAAAGGACCCATAAACCGCCATCTTGGATTGATCACCCTATGATATGGGGTACCCGCAGCTCAGTTATATATGGACCTTTCACTCATGATAGCGATCGCTGCCCAATACGTTTATCTGACCGTGGGCTTAGGTGCGCGCATCACGTCTTTCTATTATCTACGGTGTAATTACTGACTTGCTATATTTAAGGTGGCTCCCTATAGTTTCAATAAATACGCGCTATTTCATACGCTCATTATCTAATGTTATTCGCAAGTTTAAAAATTTGTTAGATAAATACTAAGTAGACCTTACTATAGCAGAACTATCGCAGATATAAAATATCTATCAAAAAGTTCAATTATTTGCTGTTACCATGGTAATAATGACGTTGGAACTTTGGTATATTTTCAAATGTTGCATAATTGAAGCGGCATGTCTTCAGTTTGCTTCGGTGAAATTTTTTAAGAATTGCTGAGATGATAGATACTGTTGTGGAGAATATCCATGCACAAAATCAGAGAGGGTTGCATGGACAGATTTTTCGCTATAAAAATTATCGATTTAAAAAAGTTCTGTCTTATGAAATTTTTTAAAAATTATATATACTTTAGAACTTTTTATAAACTACTTATTTATAAAATTTTAGCAAAATTCACCGAAGAAAACGTCTACATGTCTACATCTATCTCGACGCGGTCATAGAATTTCGAAACGACAAGATCGCTATTTACGCATGCGTAGCGATACTATTTCTAGTCACCAGTCCCCTATTGAAATTACCGTAGGGAGCCACCTTAACTAGAGTGCGGGTGCAATGGATATCAAAGATGGCAGTTTATGGATCCTTTCTCCCATAGTAGTAACCGCTGACCTTTTTCTCATAAGTAATGCGGGCGCGGCTGTAAACATATTAGATAGAAAAAGGTCAGCGGTTGCTACCGTGAGCGAAAGGACCCATATTTTCGCCATCTTTATATATATATATATATATATATATATATATATATATATACATACATACATACATACATATACGGTTTTACTATCGATGTTGTAATGGTGTCAATTATTTTTAGGATGGGTCTATGACGTCACTGGGGATTTCCGCCACGTTCTCTATGCGGTCTGCGCGGGCACAACAACCGCGGGCGTCGTTATGGCATTTGGAACTTATCTGACTTTACGACAAGCTGCTTCTACGCATGCTCAAGTGAAAGAGGACAGAGTATGCTTGAAGGAGTTTGGCACGGATGATTTGAAGTTGTTAGACAATAACATTCCTTCAGGTTTCGCAGAAAGAGAAAAAACAACAACAGAATATGAGACAGCAGTCTAAGTAATGAGATTGGTGACATTTTTCTCAGTTCTTGCGGTACAAGCTGTCGTAAGGACCTGTTTAGATGATCGCTGTACACCGGGATGTCCCGGTGTACTGGATCTCGGCTTGTTGATAATTTACTGTTATTTGACAAGTTACGTTTATATGGAGACCGGGACGTCCCGCCTGACCGGGATCTCGGTTGAAGCAACCGGGTATTCACCTGCGAGGTATATGCTAAAGTAGTTTATCGTCCCCGCGCTCACCTTTTTTTGTGCCACATCACATATTTTTTCTAATTTTGCGCCAAAAATCTTTCTAATTTTCGGGGCCTTTTGCTCCACCTTTCGACCCTTTTTGTGCCTATCGGTATCTTTTGGAACTTTCCGGGCTTTTTGATTCATTTCGAGGTTTACACACGCCACATTCGATGCCTGTAGATGTTGTTTGGCGCCATCTTTTATCAAATGATACTATATCCATTCGATTTTGGAGTACCCATCTTGAAAAAAAGAAAAAGAAAAAAGTGAATTCTCCTTTTTTAAAGTTCGGACGATAAACCACTATATTTTTTTAATTGGCCTTAAAGGCCTGGCCAAACACTTTCAACATTTCATTCAACATCGTTCAACATTGTTGAATTCAACATGTTGAAAGCCACCCCTGTTGAATGATGTTGAACGTTGTTGAATGGTGTTGAATGATGTTGAACGAAATTTGAACATGTTCAAATTTTCGTTCAACACGCGTTCAACATTTCTATTGTTCTCAAAATGTTGAAAGGTGTTGAACGCATTTGGCCACATTTCATTCAACTTTGTTGAACAGAGACATGCGCCATGCGGGATATTGTCGATTCCAGCTTTTGTGGTAGCCCGCGTTCAATTAATTGTCATTCATGAATGTTGAACGATGTTGAATTCATTTGGCCACTCGTGCTTTCAACATTATTCAACATCGTTCAACAATGTTGAATGATGTTGAATGCGATGTTGAAAGCGTTTGGCCCGGCCTTAACGCTTCTTGCTAGCTAATTAACTCATTTGAGCATGTGTGACGGTTGCCCGGATACAATTTAATTTCCATGTGCAGCGGTGCTCAGCTTCTGTCTTAAATTCCAAAGCGAATTTTTAGCTATTTTTTGCTAAACAAAGAAAAACGGACAGCTATTCTTTTCACAATGAGTTCGATTTGCTAAAATTGCAAGATTTCCTATCGAAATTGAACGATTTTTCTGTCATCAAGCAGGACTTCATGTCCAGACAGTTGAACAGTCATTCTCACAAAAATCGTTCGATTTTCATAGGAAATCTTTCAATTTATCGCAAATCGAACGCGTTGTGAAAGGAATAGATATCCGAGGCGGCTGTATTCGCAGGCTACTCCTACGAGAAAGCGGTGCTAATTGTTCGAATCTTCAGAATAACTTGACAACGTGGGCTCAAATATTGGTCACCGCTCTTACGTTGAAATATAGCCGTGCGTATCAAAACCTGTTTCAACAGGAACTCAACTGGTTTGTCTCGCCCCAACACTTGGATGACGGCGACATCAAAGAAAATACACGATTCTTTCCTTCGCCTCGCAAGGATACAAGGCATAGGCGGCGGAAGATAGGTTTGGTAGGGGGGCTGAACTTCGAGCGCCAAAGGCGCGAGAAATCTCTAGGGGTGTTCGGGGGCATGCCCCCCGGAAAATTTTGAAATCTAGAGTCTCTGAAATGGCATTTCCTGCGTTTTGGGGGAAGATTTTACAGAATCCTAAACGTTATAAAACCTTTACCGCCCACAACAATTTTTTCATTATTCTTCATTTTTTTTGGTCATAATACTTCTGGTCAGCAGTCATCAAATGCTAATACGTGGAGTACTTCATGAAATGAGTTTTGAGCTATCACACGGCACGATTTTTCTTACGATTTTCACCAGGATTGTCACCCTGCAGGGATATGGAATTTTCAAAATGCTGTATATCGAAGATGTATAAATATTCAACGTATAATCACCCTTACCTTCGGCGCAAAGGCAGGGGGGCTCAGCCCCCTTTTTTCCACTTTTATAAAGTTGGGGGGCTTTAGCCCCCCCCCCCCTCCGGTTCCGCCGCCTATGATACAAGGGGCTCTGCTCACAGGGTAATGCGACAATGGCTTTTAGAGTAATAACAAGACGCCTGGTCAGGCGTTCACTCGTGCTACTGCAAAATCACAGTGCTATAGTACGTGAAGGTGTTTTGGGTAAAAGATACTGAAGTGTTATCGAAGCTGCAATCATATACATGCGCAGGTTGTCACATGCAGTGCTAAGATCTAAAGTCTATTAAACACATCGTTCACAGACAAAAGTCAAAACACAATCCAATTTTCCGATAGAAAACACTATTTGCAATAAACAAAAACACGATTGCCTGTATTTAACGTATTTCCACACATGTACACAGCGTTCATATGTCGAGTCTCTTCAGGTATTAAATATCAACACAACTATAAACGGCGTGTGCGATTGTAAGTGTATATAATATCAAGATACTTGCCAGCGACATTACTGACCAATAACTATGTCTGTGAACACACAAAATTAACACATCCGAGACGAGTAACACTTGATCAGACATCAGGAAAGCAAACAAAGAAAGCATTTGGCATGCACGCATCAGTTTCGCAAAGCCTGATGGGATGATGCATTAATTACCATTCCTCGACATAGACAAAAAATAGGTACGCAATGCGTACATGCGGATACTGGTATTTATTTAGCCTGCGTGCAGACGCTCTCGGGCTCTAGGGGGATTTACTAAATAAGTTTTTTTTTCCGAACGTCTATGGCGTAGGCTAGTATTTATTTGACTTGAGAGTCTAAGATAACTAATTGTGAATTGTAAATTCAATTTCATGCAAACATACCAAAACATACTGAAAATACTAGAGAATCTTGTGACATATATAAGAGCCCAGCACAAAACTGGAGGTAGTTGTATTATTCAAAATATTTATTTAGACGTAATGTTTGGCTGTATTACTAATTACAACATTAATTTAGTTAAAAATATCAAAGCCCAGACAATTACTTTGAAAAAGCCCATAACATTGAAGAAATGGTAAAAATGAAAATATTTATTGAACTAACGTTTCGTCGCTACATGCAACATCTTCAGAGTGATTAAATTATTACAATTACAAAGACTTTATATACATAAGGTTACCAAGACAACGAGTATAAAATTACAAAATAGCGGTTAAAATTTGAAATTACAAACTAACGGTTAAGAATTTGAAAATAAATTTAAATTAACAACGAACCCATGGCAACTCCATCAATTTGTTCGTAAAATTTACCGTTAAAAATAAAATGACAATTTTTAACTGACAAATTCAAAAGCTCAATAAACTGTTTTCGGGTAAAATTTTGAAAATGTGATTTGTTAGTAAATAATTGATCAGCGATAATTTCAACAAGGATGTTATATCAAAACTAGTCATGACGACATCAGTTAAGATTAAGATTAAGTTGAAAAAGATTCTCAATAAAAGAAAAGGTGCC
Source organism: Paragorgia papillata (assembly GCA_035771165.1). NCBI lineage: Eukaryota > Metazoa > Cnidaria > Anthozoa > Scleralcyonacea > Coralliidae > Paragorgia > Paragorgia papillata. Next base: position 3,427,713 of record JAWNZC010000368.1, on the reverse strand, counting down.
ATTAATAGAAAGCTGACTGTTAGAAATAGGACGTAGCAAAGGAACAAGAAACTTAGCAAGATTAAAAGAGTGGCCATTAATAGAAGAGAGAATAGGTCTAAGGTTTACCTAAGATACATAAAACTGGTGTACCCCGTAAAGAATGCCTGGTCGAGAACCAGTAGGTGCTAATTTCTTAAAAAGTTCATCGTTAATAATATCTGCTTTCTTAAGCGTACGAATAAATGTTCTTACTTTGTTCTCTCGTTTTAAAATGGTCTTAATCGGATCAGTGTCAATAGGTCTAAATTTGGTAGAGTCTTCTAATATATCTGACATCTTGTCCCAGTGATCGTTCCTGTCTAAGATCACTACACCATTACCTTTATCAGGCTTTTTTAGATAAGATCTTTCACAGGGCCGTAGATAGCGGGGGGAGGGGGCAGCAGCAGGGGCAACTCCCCCCCCCCCGAGAAAATCCAAAATAGGATTTTTATGTCACACATCACATTTGTTCCCAGAGTCACAGCATAAAGAACTAACTAGTCGTTTAATATCATAACTTTGACAATGAGTTTTCGCGTTGCGTTCGCGCTTTATCCCGTTAGAATAATTATTATTTTACAGTCATTTGCCACTCACTTTTCACCAAAATGTTCGGAAGTTCGTTCCGAAGTTCGTTGGGAAGCTCAAAGCCCGTTTTAAACTACGCATTTGATTGCCTTCTTGGTTCCTAGTAGCCAGCAATCAATTGCGCAGTTCAAAACAAACTTTGAACTTCCCAACGAACTTCGTAACGAACTTCTGAACATTTTGGTGAAAAGTGACAAGTGAGTTGCAAATGACTGTAGTTGTCTTTGTAAATATATAATACTGTAGTTTTCGACAAAATCTTTTGTAAAAGTGGGAGAATGTGTCTTAAAAAATATGTTTTAAAATGTTCAAAATGTTGCTCAAATATGATGTCAGATCGCGGGAAATGCCATTTCAGAGACTCAAATTCCAGACAATCCGCAAAAATTCTCAAAACCGTTCTGAATTTATACCGACAGACCAGTAGCCCACTGACAGCTGTCGACTTGTCATATATTTCTTGGCGTCTTGTGATTGCGCGCAAATGTTTACCTGAAGCAAAACTCAACTTTCTATCTTCCATTCGTTGTTCTGGTACACGTTCGTAAACCCTTCGAACATACAAATAAGACTTTTGAAGTATGCTGATTCGGATCCGCTATTGGTCGTTTGCGTTGATCACGTGATTGACGAAGACATTCTTATACACACACACACAACCGCGCTCATGACATAGCGGATATGGTTTAGCAACCAGTATCCGCAAAAAACAAAAAAAAAACAAAAAACGGAGCCGAAACCTAGACCGGTCTACCATGCATAGGTATAGCCCGAGTAATTAATACCATAAGTAGACCACCGCAGGTTCTTACCTGTTGTCACCAGCCCGCGTTCTTTAATCTCAGCCTTTGTTACCCCAGAGGGTTTGTTCCAGCACAAGGTCATGCCATTTGGAATGAGAAATTCGCCAGCCACCTTTCAACGTCTCGTTAATAGCATTATTTCTGGCCTGGACGGTTGCGAAGCGTACATCGACGATATCATCATTTACAGCAATACGTGGGAAGAACATCTAAAGATCATCCGAGAGTTCTTCAGGAGGCTCAGCAAGGCAAAACTGACCATCAATTTGATCAAAAGTGAGTTTGGGTGTGCACATGTCACCTATTTGGGTCATGTTGTTGGTCAGGGTTATGTAAAGCCTGTTGATGCCAAAATAAGTTGTATTTCAGAGTTTCCTAGACCTTCGTCAAAGAAACAGTTGATGCGTTTCCTGGGTATGGCTGGTTATTATAGAAAGTTCTGTCCAAATTTCTCCACCATCACTGAGCCTTTGACTCAGCTACTTCGAAAGAACGCTAAATATATTTGGACAGATCAATGTGAACTGGCGTTTGGAAACCTTAGAGCCATGTTGAAAAGTGCTCCCGTTTTGTCAGCTCCAGATTTCAACCATCCATTTAAGTTAGCTGTGGATGCAAGTGATGTAGCTGCTGGTGCTGTTTTGCTCCAAGAAGATGAAGACGGGATTGACCATTCGGTGTGCTATTTTTCCAGAAAGTTCAACAAACACCAGAGAAACTATTCGACAATCGAAAAGGAATGTTTAGCTCTGGTTTTCGCTTTACAGCAGTTTGAAGTTTATGTCTCTTCCTCAAGTTTGCCGATCGTTGTATTCAGTGATCATAATCCTTTGGTATTCCTCCACAAGCTGAAGAACAAGAATCAACGCCTATTGCGATGGAGTCTAGTTTTACAAGAATATAATTTGGAAATCAGACATATTAAAGGAAAAGACAATTTGATTGCGGACTGTCTTTCTAGGCCATAGACATGGTTAAACATTTTATATTCTTAAAATGAAAGTTCTATCAAACTTCTTTTTTTTCTTTAAGAGGGAGGGTGTTACGGATATGCCTATCCTAAGACAGTTAATTAACTAGACGTTATTTGATCACTGAACTACTTAATAAGTACTTGTAACCAATTAGTAATACTTATGACTTGGTACGAGTCAGCTATGATTTCATTTAGTAATTACGTAAATATATTATATATAGAATGAAGTATGTTACTATAATTATATACTCTAGAAACTATATAAGCAGCCATCGAACATATATCAGGCATGCATATGTATGAGAGTGAGCTATATGTATCAAAGTGGTTACGAAGTCAGTCCTGGAGTTCCTGCCGTTGGTTTTATTGTTCCTTCCTTTTCAAGTCCATACGGATTGTTAACCTGTGTCGGAATCTCCTATTGACTGTTTCGTTGTGTGCAGACGACAGATAAGTTTCTGAACTTTAGTTTAGTTTTAATCTTTATAGACATTTTCAATATCTGTTCTAAGTTTCTTGTTAATTAAATAAATAATTGTAAAAACCAAACAGCTGAGGTTACACTTTTTGTTGCGTATAGCGGTCACGTAACACTAGCCTTTTTCCTGTCTTTATTTTAATTGTATACGAAGACGTCACGATTATATTTCAAGTGGAAGAAGGAGCCGAAATTTATGGCTAGTTCAATCGAGTCAGCCTTCGAGACTTTTCAGCCATTGTTTACTGGCCCAAATACTGTAGGAGCTTACTATCACACTGAACCTGTTGTATATTTGTCAACACAATTCATATAGTCTCGACGATACATTCAGTGTGTTAAAAGCTGGTTCAAGCCGATCACGACACTCTTCAAACTAAAACCTTTTTTATATCGCAAAGTCACCACGAACAAGAACCAAGGCAAGTGTATTTTGTTTATTTCAGCATTTATGTTAACTCTTTCCTGTCCGAATTAGCGTACAGCCTGAATTCCACCTGTAATTCAGTCTGTGAAAACTCGCAGGATAGCTTGTTGACCCCGGCCCGCTCAGAACTGAGAAGTAGATTCTGAATGGTTTAATACTCATATGATTCATAATTGTTTATTTGACTGGATTATTTGATCTTACGAGAATTCCAAGACGGCATACTGTAAAACCCAGACTGGACTGGACTGACTGGACTCAAAAATCTGTAAAACCCGGACTCATATTTTTAACAAACGGGGGGTCCCACTGATGCTTGTAAATACCCGGGGGTCGTAATGGGCTTTGAATGAACGGGGGGGGAGGGTTGACGTGACGTTAAACTCGGAGACGAAACATAACTCCGATCACAGTTAATATACGTCTACTCACTTGTCGTTAATAAACAGGGGGGACGTCAGGGGCGGATCTAGGCTTGTTGAAAGGGGCGTGTCCTAGGGCGAAGCCGAGCCTTCTAGGGGGTTCCCCCGGAAATTTTTGAGTTCTTGTGTCCCTGAAATGGCATTTCCAGCCATTTGAGAGCCATTTGAGGGCACGTTTGAGCACTCCGCAGTATAGAAAAAAGGTTGTATTTTTGGGTTACATGTACTTACAGTATAAAATATTTATGTAAACACTTTTAAAAAAAAAATGAAAACTGCAACTTCACGGTCAACTAGAGCTGTTAGACCTGCAATAATTATATTTAGCGTCTTTTAATAATTTTTTCTAGACCAAAGAGGGGGTGGCTAGCCACCCAATCCACCACCCCTAAATCCGCCCCTGGACGTGCATGTATAGCAATTTAGGACAATGACTCGGTCACGCCAAGAACGACAAAGCTTTAGTATGCGTGCAGAATTTCGGAAATTTATACAGTTTTCCCAAGGACTAAACGCTAATACACAACATATTCAGTATAGACAAATTGTGGCCAAGCTGCATGGCGCGGTCAGTTATTTTACTGAGTGCTAAAGCAAAGATGATCATATTTACACCTCGCATTCCAGCATTGAGTGTTTGTCGCAGGCTAGTTTCCTTAGCTCTGTTCTCAGTAAGATTAAAGAATATTCAAGTTTTCAATAGAAATATCATGATTCATGACACCGGTAGTCACAACAGAAGCGCTGCGAAGAAAGAAAATAAGCATGTAGGAAAACCCAGGCCAGCGTTCTGCTTTTAATTTTGTTTTAATTAAGACCTGTTTTACACTATATAGACAGTGAGTTTAACGTCACGTCAACCCTCCCCCCCGTTCATTCAAAGCCCATTACGACTCCCGGGTATTTACAAGCATCCGTGGGACCCCCCGTTTGTTAAAAATATGAGTCCGGGGTTTTACAGATTTTCGAGTCCAGTCCAGTCCGAGTTTTACAGTATGCCTCACAGAAGTGCTGTGCCTCACACACTTCACCCACGTGAAGGATTTGGATGGGTGAGACATCGACCTTACGAGTGCTGAGCACCCCTCAGACTTAGTTAATGTCTCTAAAATGGGCGATCCCCATTTTAGGCCGCCGGACAGGACGCCCTCCTCCCGGTTCAGTTACTTCCTCGCTATCTCCTTTTGCCACAATTCATTACAACCAATGCCTCTGTCTCAGTTTGTATCATTAAAATACGACCGTGTTCATTAAGGTTGGAATAAAAGCATTCTGTCGTATATATCGCGTGAGGTTAAATAGTAAAACATCTGTGGGCATGCAAGATTCAATGCTTTATAACGTTAGAATAGATATTCATTTCACTGCTGTTCCCTATGTGATTTTCGCCGCGTATGTTTCAGGGGTGAACATTTGAATTTGCATGTTTTGCAAAAGAAACATATAGACATTATTCAAAAATGGCCGCCGAATTAAAATTATTTTATATACATAT
>JAWNZC010000368.1:2652500-2757500 GCA_035771165.1 Paragorgia papillata | reverse complement strand
ATTCTGCTGTTGTTGGCTCGCTAGCAGCCCGCCAACTCCTTTGCAAAATAATGCGCGCGCAATACCCTGAAATTCCCCTATTCTTCGGACCGCAAGAATTATGGGTATAAGCGGGCAAAACCTAAATATGCTACGACGGCAACTTCAACAACGGTGTCCTTCAAATAAAAGAATTCAAGTTGTGAAACAAAGAGAATGAATCATTTGTAATCCCAAGAGTAATCTCAACACCGTCCTCGTTCTTTATACAACGCCACTTACTTCTTCTTAGAGGATTTTCACGTCTTCAGGACGACGTCAACTCACCAAAAGATGAGAACTGTCCGTTGACATTGACTTCAATACAAACACTACAATCATTTTCGCAATACTGGGACGTTTTAAAAATCATTAAACTAACTTTAAATATCAAATATAATGGTCACTTAACCGTGACTTTTTTCAGTAATAGTACTTATGTTGTTTTTTAAGCGCCGTCGTCGTTGTACCATCTTAAGGTCCCTAGTGACATCATCACGACGGAGCGCTATAAAGCCTCTTAGTAGCCAAAGAACGTTAAAATTTCGGCCATTTTAACGCGCATACGAAACGAAAATCGAGTCTGTCTTACCGTATTTCCCCGAATGAGCGCCAGGGCGCTTATTTTAAATTTTGAGAAAAAAGGGCAGATTTAGGGGAGGTGGATTGGGTAGCTAACCCCGCAACCACCCCCACCCCCACCCGCACCCTATTTGAGCTAGAAAAAATTACAACAGTTATACTAGTGATTGTGGATTGTAATATAAAGAACAAGTAATTCAAATACGTAACTTTTTCTACTGCTAAAACTAGCCCTGTCATAGACTACCTGAATTTTTGTAATGGACCTTTTCACCAATAGCGGCGCCACAATGCGGTAGTTTTTTCTTTATAAATACTTTCGTGGCAACAATGTCTAAATATGATCGTAGTCATATTGGTAAAAGCAACAATTATAAGACGTATAAGGACGAGCATTATTACTTTAAAGTGCCTCTATGGCCTGTGGGGTCTTTACATATTTAAATAACTTAGGTTAAAAGAAAATGTTTCCCGAAATTTTTTCTCAAAAATATTAAATCCCCGCCCATTAACAGCGCTTCAAAGTTGGAACCTCTATAACTGTGACCGTGCTTTAGGGACATGGTGCGAGTTTACTCTGTAACGTCACGGTCGGAACCGAACTTCTGACTATTTAGTGTGTTTTTGGTATTGCGTCTCTTAAACCTATATTTAAGCAATGAAAACTTTAGATATATTCATCAATATGTTCCAAGATGGTTCGTCTGACTCAGACTCGGTGGAAGAAATGTTGGTGTTCCGACTGTGACGCAAATGTGACGTAAATCTATCAATTAGAGCCCAGGCCCAAGAAAACGGTCTAACTTTCAAAATGGCGCGATTTCGGCTGATTTGGCCAACTTCGGAGCACTGTTAATGGGCGAGCATTTAATATTTTTGAGAAAAAATTTCGGGAAACATTTTCTTTTAATCTAAGTTATTTAAATATGTAAAGATCCCACAGACCATAGAGGCACTTTAACTAATATTATCAAATTCATTAATAATTCCTGAAGAAAATTCAAAAGAAATGAATGTTTAATCAGCATCTTTAAGAAATAGATAAATCCCGAGAACGAGGGATGTATGCTATATAACGAGGAGGTTTTCCAACAAAGTTTTGTCTATTTTTTCCACCTTTTCCACATTAATAAAACATCAAGGTTTCATCAAAGTTAATAGGCACTAGTGGCTCAAATTGAGCTTTTTCTGACTGTAAATGATCTTATCTAACCTTTCCTACGACTCTTAAACAAAGTGTTCATCATTTACACTTAGAATTTGATATGTAAGTTAAAATATTCGCGTCCGATCTTTATGGGCATCTACAATGGCTCACTTATAACGTTCATATTTAGCCATTGTTGCCACGAAAGTATTTATAAACATCAATTTACCGCATTGTGTCTCCACACTAAGCAATCACCCTTATAATTGAGCTGGTTACCCTGGATAGACCACAGTGCATTGCGAATTCAAGATGGCGCCGCTATTGTTTTTTTTTGAATAAGATGTAGGTAATTGGACTGACACTGGGGTTATATAATGTAGATGAATAAAAATTTGCAAAGAATGCGGTATATGGCCTTAGGCCAAAAAGCGCATCTTGGTGTATTTTTTGTTAACTTGCGAAAGCAACGACGGTTGAAGGCGCAGTGTAAATATGATAAGAATAAAATAAAGACTTTTGGAAAAACGGCGTCCAAAAAAATATATATCCATAGGACCCCGGGCAACCCCAACTTATCCCTACGACACCTAACACGCACTACTTTACTGATGACGTAACAACGAACATTAAACTAAGTGGAGAACTATCCATTTACAACTAACTGATCTCATTACGTCTCTGACAACTGGACTGAGCGGTTGGATAACCGGACCTTTTACCAGTGAACAAGACTTTTTTCCTGCTTGCAAAATGAAGGCACGACGTATTGGTTTGTCTCGAAACAACAACAACAACTTCGGTAAGCACACACTTTTATTTGTAATTAGTAGCCTCGTTCTATGCTGTTTATTGTTTATTTTCCAACATAATCACGTCGACTACCAAACCCAAATCCCTCCTGAAGAGACCACGAGAAGGTCGAAACAATTGTCGAGGGTTATGTCCCATGTACTATATACACTGAATATTACTTACGTATCTTTAATCCTTTCTTATAATTGTTTAACTTACTCTCGTATCATATTTACACTGCGCCTTCAACCGTCGTTGCCTTCGCAAGTTTACAAAAAATACAGCAAGATGCGCTTTTTGGCATAAGGCTATATACCGCATTCTTTGCAAATTTTATTCATCTACATTATATAACCCCAGTGTCAGTCCAATTACCTACATCTTATTAAAAAAATATATATATAGACCAGCTGAATATTTGTAATTATGACCTGTTTCCAACGTCGAAATCTAATGAACATTAAAGGACATTGGCAACAAAAATTAAGTTTGTCTAATTTGCAAGAACTCGTAAAATTGTAATAGAAGATCCTTTACAATGTTTTCGTATTTTTCTTCGTTTTCAAAATATTTCAATTTGTTTAATATGTAAATGAATGGTCTCTGACGTCATGAGCGGGGTACAGTATTTTCACACGTTGCAACTACATCTAGATGCAACTATACATCTCTAAATTTGTTCAACGAAATCACTTGAAACAGTGCACATAAAACCGCCTTGTGACACTGAACATTTCATAATAGGGGAGTTCAAGGTTTATTTCGCCATATTGCAGGGGGTGCAAAACCATTGGGGCGAGCGCGCGGCCATGCCTATTTATCCTTGTTAAAATCATGGCGAAACTTGCGAAGCAAGAAGGATATCGCTTCGGTTTTTGTCGAATTCGTCTTTAATCGTTGTTTGGATCACTTTCCTGTGAGCTGATATGTTCGTTCTTTGATTTTAGACCATTATCGCTGATAACCAACGCGTAGGAACGCTATAATACGAAAATTTCTTCAACTGAGGGGTCGCTGCGCCATTGTGGCAGACACGGGACGCGGCTGTTTGTCGATTTTAGCAGAGACAAAACGCCTCGCTGTATAGTGGGATACTGCGATAACAACAAACGCAGTCCTGAATGTTGGGTGAAGAGGTATTATCTTAAAATTTTGGTTCTTAATAAGCGGCCAAATCACCAGATTTCGGCAGAAACTTGGCGTAAGCAAACATTTGTCTAGAATATCCGTATTTTCCGCTTGTTTATCACCCTTCAATGTCAATGGTGTAAAATTTCCCAAATAAAATTGCTTCGTTCTTCAAAATAATTACACGTTTAACTCGACAAAAATACAAGCAATATGTACGATTTTATCTTTATACTTAATAGTTAGATCTAGACTTAAACTGCATTTATAAACTATATTTTGCGCTGTATATGCCAGTTAATAACGTGTACATATTAGAAGTAAACACGCGTAACCCGAAACGTATCCCTTTCCTGCGAGGAGATATACATAATACACTTCGTTTGAAAACGAGAAAGAGGATATTTCAGACTTCAGATGACGAAGATGAACCTCTGGTTACTTACGTTACTATACGCTTCAAGTTCGAGTCATTTACAAGAGAGTTGGAGCTAAAGTTTTACATTGCGTTGCTGAAATCGTCACTCAGTCGTGCCCGTCATAACAGCGCAGCCAACCCCTCAGTTGAGGAAACTTTCGTATTATAGCGTTTCTACGCGTTGGTTATCAGCGATAATGGTCTAAAATCAAAGAACGAATATACTAGCCCACAGAAAAGCGATCCAAACGACGGTTAAAGACGAATTCGACAAAAACCGAAGCGATATCCTTCTTGCTTCGCAAGTTTCGCCATGACTTTAACAAGGATAAATAGGCATGGCCGCGCGCTCGCCCCAATGGTTTTGCACCCCCTGCAATATGGCGAAATAAACCTTGAACTCCCCTATTGATTTTGCTTTGTGTAAAAAACTGTACCCTGCTCCTGACGTCAGAGCCCATCTCATTTACATATGAAACAAATCGAAATATCTTGCAAACGAAGAAAGACACGAAAAAAGTTGTAAAAGATCTTCTATTACAATTTCACGAATTATTTCAGATTAAACAAACTGAATTTTTATTGCCAATACCCTTTAAGTTTGGCTTTTAATAGCCTCCTCCGCAGGCAACTCTGTTGATTTACAATTTTTCATAAAGACATTCGATGCGAACGGCAAGGTGTTTATGCACTTGTCATCGCACCCCCCGCCCCCCTCCCCTCCCGGGAGAGACATGGGGATATGTGGGGAATATTGGTTAGGGGTGTGCTGGTCAAACTTCCCCCATGGGTCAGGACATTAGTGAAGTTTTGACATTGTGTAAATATAATCACCGACTGACACCAATGGAACGTCAGGTCCCAGAGCCTATGTTTCTGTTTCTGTGTCCGTGGCGTACGATTCCGTGGGCTATAACTTACGATTCTGTGTCCGTGGCGTACGATTCCGTGGGCTATAACTTACGATTCTGTGTCCGTGGCGTACGATTCCGTGGGCTATAACTTACGATTCTGTGTCTGTGGCGTACGATTCCGTGGGCTTTAACTTACGACTCTGTGTCCGTGGCGTACGATTCCGTGGGCTATAACTTACGATTCTGTGTCCGTGGCGTACGATTCCGTGGGCTATAACTTACGATTCTGTGTCTGTGGCGTACGATTCCGTGGGCTTTAACTTACGACTCTGTGTCCGTGGCGTACGATTCCGAAGGCTTATAACGTACGATTCCACGTGGTATAGCGTACGATTCCGTGGGCTATAGCCTACAATTCTGTGAGCTGTAATAGCGAACGATAAGGCGAGCTATAGTAAACGATTCCGCGAGCTATATCGTAAAACGATATAGCTATAGCGCACGATTCCGCGGGCTAGCGCACGATTCCGCGGGCTAGCGCACGATTTCGCGGGCTATATCGCACGATTCCGCGGGCTAGCGCACGATTTCGCGGGCTAGCGTACGGATTCCACAAAATGCGACACCCAGAATATCATAAAGCTACCTAACGTGAGCCGCTCAGTGGCTACTCGTCAGGGCACCGCAATGCCAGTCTCCTATTAAATGAACACCTTTGTGTCCACTTAAGGGGGGTGTTGGCTTAAAAAGGAGTTGCACAGTTGGGGGTACGCATGTGGTGAGCAGCTTTTTGTGTCTGTATATACGTAGTTTGTTTTCACTATAATTATCTAAAACAATCAAAACAGCACTGACTTTTAAGTCAGTTAGTGCTGTATTGATTGCTTTATAGAATTATTGTTTAAAAACATGTTCTTCCTCGGTTAATCTCAAGTGTTGATTATTACTGTTATTAAAAAAACGTTAATTTTGATATGGATTTGTCCGCTTAAAGTGCATATAAACCCAATTTTTTTATCATCTGAATACGTTCTACATAGAGCAAACAGTTGTTCAGTGAAATATTTTTTTGATTGGAGCTATTCTTGAATGTTTTTTGGCGATTCGCATGTATGGTAATGAGATGACGTCTATGTAGGCATTTGGCTTTCTTTCTCTTTTTGGCAAGATAAACTACCTGAGAATTTTTGTGGAAAATACAATATGGAAAATGTTGTTCAAACACACCATTAATGGAAGAATTGGGTCATGTCAGTCCTGCAAATAAATCTTGTATAGATAATGATGACTACTTTGGCGTCATCTCATTACCATTTTGAAAACAAAAATCTCTATTAAAGCAATAAAGGTTGCTCCAATCTAAAAAACTATTCCGTTATTCAACTATTTTCCAAAGGTAGAACGTATTTAGATGATAAACAATTTGGGGTTATATGCATTTTAAGGAGAGGTTAATTTGCTCACTGGAATCCAAAACAGGTGTCAGTTTCTGCTTAAGAGGGGTGTTCGCATAAAAGAGGTTGCAACTATAGCGTTTTATGAAATAAATGGCTGGGACCTCGTCTAGGTGTCCGCTTAAAAGAGCTGTCCGCTTAAAAGAGGTTGCAACTATAGTGGTTTTTAAAATAAATGGCCGGGACCTCGTCTAGGTGTCCGCTTAAAAGAGCTGTCCGCTTAAGAGGTTGCAACTATAGTGTTTTTTAAAATAAATGGCTGGGACCTCGTCTAGGTGTCCGCTTAAAAGAGCTGTCCGCTTAAGAGGTTGCAACTATAGTGTTTTTTAAAATAAATGGCTGGGACCTCGTCTAGGTGTCCGCTTAAAAGAGCTGTCCGCTTAAAAGAGGTTGCAACTATAGTGTTTTATGAAATAAATGGCCGGGACCTCGTCTAGGTGTCCGCTTAAAAGAGCTGTCCGCTTAAAGAGCTGTCCGCTTAAAAGGGGTTACAACTATAGTGTTTTATGAAATAAACGGCTGGGACCTCGTCTAGGTGTCCGCTTAAAAGAGCTGTCCGCTTAAAAGGGGTTGCAACTATAGCGTTTTATGAAATAAATGGCTGGGACCTCGTCTAGGTGTCCGCTTAAAAGGGGTTGTAACTATAGTGTTTTATGAAATAAATGGCTGGAACCTCGCCTAGGTGTCCGCTTAACACTTTGACGCCTGGACCTCTCCCTGTGCCGAATAAAATCGTCTGGTGTTAGCCATGTAGAGTAAACCTTAAAGACTCGTCGTCAGGCTTCTACGTTAAAGACATGTTTTAACACGTTGACGCCTGGACCTCTCCCTGTGCCGAATAAAATCGTCTGGTGTTAGCCAGAGTAAAGCTCAAAGACTCGTCTTCAGGCTTCAACGTGTTAAGAGAGGTGTCTGCTTAAAATGGGTGTCCGTTAATAGAGGTTCAGCTGTACCTTATACTAAAGCCATCTACCAAGGCTTAGGGCGGTTGAAAATTTATTACAAAAGGTTACAACAATAGACAAAAATAGAAAAGATCGTTGTTTACAACAACTCTAATATGAAGTGCAAATAGTGCAATTTTATGGTGAATTTACCTAATTTTGAAAAGGTGCGTTGTATAGAAAAGTATGTGAACAATTCTTAGTCCTCCATTTGGCCGTAATAATCGTCCATTATTTTTGTTTCCCGATAACTTGGTGAGGTAAGTTCATCGCTGAACATTCCACCGACTTGAAGCATCTTAATCTCTGAAGTGGCGTCTCTTTCGCATGGGTAACTAGGCAATAAACAACAAAATTTCAAAAAAAAGTTTAAAAAATAATGAAACTTATTATATGACTATTTTTGGTTCCTGACCGGTTCAGAATCTGCCGTTCCAGACCGCTGAGAGAATTTTATAAACAAAATGAAAGTCATGTCAGTATATATGCAACAAGACGGATAATAATTTCAGAACTACTCATTGTTGAAATATATCGTGCAGGTATGTTGTTAGAAATTGTCTTAAGCTTTCACTTGATGTATAGTTAATTAAGTTTTCATGTTATGTGAAACTATTTAAAATGTTCAAAATGTTCGTAGCAATGTTCGTAATAATATAACATTTACTTCTCACAAGTATTATAGAATTTAAAATGCGTTTTTTTCCCGGCTTTTCCGACTCCCCCGGTAAACTTTTACTATACTCCTAAGCCCGCAAAGTACACTGGACCTGGACTACGAATATGGCCGCCAGTGGCTTCAAAATGTTTACTGCGGACTATAAAGGATGAGCAATCCAGTTATATAGAAATCAGTGCTTTCACCTCTGCATGCGACCTGGGTTCGATACCTGATCATTTCAGTTATCTGATTAAAATTTCGCGTTGGCCGCATGTGAGAAGAGTGCTTCCAGTTTCGACTCTAAGGGCGCTTTCCAATTGACAAGGTTAGACTGGTCAGTCTGGCCAGAATGGACTTGCTTTTGATTAGGACCAAATTTTCCAGTCTGACCGTCCTAAGTCTCAAACGAATCGTGTTCCATTTAACCGGACTGACCGGTCTAACCGGGTAAATGGAAAGCCCCCTAAGTTTCCCTGATTAGAACACTGTTCTATTTTTTTAAACAAGTTTCGCAACTTTTTCGAAAATGTGTTTGGGAAATTTGTTTCAGTGTATCCCGGACTTAAAACTCACATGCATGTCAACTTCCGGGACCGCGTAATTTTGAAAACGGGTGTATGAATAATAATCTCAAAAAATCCAAAAAAATCTCAAAAAAATCCAAAAAAGTTCCAAGAAATCTGCAAAAATTCCAAGAAATCATAAAAAAATCTTAAAAAATCTCAGAAAAATCTCAAAAATCGACCCACGAAATTTTGAAAATCTAAAATCTCGTACGTTTTTTTGGGAGTGAATCGCCCCTCGATTTTAAAGGGCTTATACAGCGAAAAATAAGTTCGCAAAAGACTCTCTTATTTCAAAGAACTTCTGAAGTTATAAAGATTGACGTTTGCAGCTCTTCCATATCTCACTTCGTTCTTTAGATATTGAGATTTGTTTTAATCACTTAGACGTCACACTACACATCTTGAATATCAATTTGAGATTATTTAAGTTGACTCGATATGAAAAAGCTATGAACCATCAGATTTTCCCTCTAAAACTTTTCACGGTGTAGATTCGTGCTTCGTTCCAGTTCCTTGCACGGCTCTAGTGCTACTCTTGAGTTTTGAAATTTATTAGATAGTCCACAATTTTCAGGAGGGGAGAAATCTTTGTTCTAGTAAGTTCAGAAATTCTAATTTGCATAACATTTGAATATTACAATAAATGTAATTTGTCCAGATACACAAAGGCTGCAAGTGGAAAACGTTTTAATTATCAGCACTGACACTAGGGCTATGCAAGGAACTAGAATGAGGCACACCGTGAATGTACACCGTGAAACGTTTTAGAGGGTAAAATCTGATTGTTCATAACTTTTTCCTATCGAGCCACCTTAACGAAATCACTTTTAACTGTGCATGTGCTTCTGTGTATCGCAGGACACTATACGTGGAAAGTTTAAAGTGATTTACTTGAATTATTGCAAGTCATTATACAGTGTGAGGTCTAAGTGATGTTATTTGCATATCACGCACATCTCAATATCTAAAGAACGAAGTGAGATATGGAAGAGCTGCAAACGTCAATCTTTATAACTTCAAAAGTTCTTTTAAATAAGAGAGTATCTCCCGAACTTATTTTTTGCTGCATAAGCCCTTCAAGACTGAGTTGTATCGAATAAAACTAACTTAATATTCACTTCTTAGATACTTTGAGATTCTGTAACAAATATAAATAATTATACTAACCAGAGAGAGACAATAATTAAAACAATTGTGAAAAAAAAGCAAGCTGTGAGAAAAGCTATAGTTGCAATAATTCCTTTCTTTAGGTCTTTCACGCTTTGACGAGAAACTACAAAAAATATACATTGTCTTCAGGAAAAAATGTACGGCCATAAATTCATTCATTTATTCATTCATTCATTCATTCATTCATTCATTCATTCATTCATTCATTCATTCACTCGTTCGTTCGTTCGTTCGTTCGTTCGTCCCGTCCGTCCGTCCGTCCGTCCGTCCGTCCGTCCGTCCGTCCGTCCGTCCGTCTATCTATCCATCGACAAGCAAGCAAGCAAGCAAGCAAGCAAGCAAACGGACAAACCGACCGACAGACAGACAAACAAACAAACAAACAAACAAACAAACAAACAAACAAACAAACAAAAACAAAAAACAACAACAACCAAGCAAACAAACAAACAAACAAACAAACAAAAACAAAAAACAACAACAACCAAGCAAACAAACAAACAAACAAATCTTTTATAAAGGATATAGTGATTAATATATATTTACAACGGTATTAGCAAATAATGAATAATTCAGTCAGTCATTTTACATACCTTCAATTGCAGCCAGCTTTATACTTGACAGCCTGACAGTGTAATTGCCTAGTTTACCATCACTTCGGACATCGTTCTCAAGTTCAGCTAACGGTAATGATTTTGATGTACTAAAAATAATTGTGACATCTGCAACAACGCTTCCCTCGCTAAAACAATACAGAAGCAAAAGTACATCAGAAATTTACTAATGATAAAATAATAATAATAATAATGATAATGATGATGATGATGATGATGATAATAATGGTAATGATGATGATAATAATGAGGATGGGGATGATGATAATGATAATGATGATGAGGATAATAATGAGGATGATGATTATGATAATGAGGATGATGATAATAATAATGATGATGATTATGATGATGAGGATGATGATGATGATAATAATGATAATAATGGTAATGATAATGATGACAATGATGATGATATTAATGGTAATGATGATGATAATGATGACGATAATAATAATAATGATGATGATAATAACGAAGACAATAATAATAATAATGATAACGATAATGATAACAATAATAGTAATGAAGATAATAATAATAATAATAATAATTAATAATGACGATGATAATGATAATGATGATAATAATAATAATAATGAAGATAATAACAATAATGATGACGATAAGGATAATAATGAAGATAATAATAATAATAATAAGGATGATGATAATAATAATAACGATGATGATGATGATGATAATAATAATAATAATGATGATGATAATAATAATAATGATGATGATGATAATGATGATGATTATGATGATGCTTATTGCAAATTGCATTTAAATATGCAGAATAGGAAACTTACCGAAAACCATTGACAAGAACCGCAAGGAAGAAGCTATTACTTTGGTAAGCAGACGATATCTTAAAAAAGAACACATTACATTTGAGGTGTAGTTAATGTTTATAAAATGTAGTTAAAGTGATGTCAAAAATTATTTCCTAAAATCAAATGCGCAAATTAAGCAGTTGTCTTTCGTTTTTATAGATAATAATTTTATCTGCAATTTGAAAAAATGAAACATACGCAAGTAAGTTTTTCAAAGACAAATTAGAATTAAATAAATTCAAAAGACAATTGTTATTTCAAGGTTTTTATAGTGTACATGAAGTGAAAAATTCATTGGCATTCATATTGTTTTAGTAAACAGAAGAGTACGACAGGAGCATTCACTGAAAATTTCAAGAGAATCTGGTGTCGACTTTCACGTGATACCTTCTCGCCCAGTGAAACGCAAGAAAACATGAACTTTGACACTTGGTATATAATAATAACTAGTATTGAGTAATGATTTATTTAACGTCGTAAGCACAGGATGTGGTCGCCCAATCATCCGAGCCAGAGGCTCATGTTAAAAGTGCACGACATAAGCTAAGACGTAACGTGTTGATTTTACGGAGGGAGGAAAACCGCAGAGCCCTGCGAAAAACCCTCGAAGCACAGGAGAGACCAAATAAACTCTACTCACATGAAATTCAAGTTCGACAACGGGGTTATTCCCAGATGGTCACCCATCCAAGTACTAACCTCGTCCAACTGGGCTTAACTATTGGTGAGAGGCAGCGCCCTAACAACACACGCCACCCGTGCTCCCAATAAACACTCATTTACTGGCACCGAGGGAAACAGTGTGTTTTGTAGTCCCAGGATCGGCGTTGTTTCCGGAGGCGACGCGTTTTGTGACTTTTTAGCGCCGTTTTCAACTCGCTCTGGACTCGTGTGAACGCAACGGCGTTTTGTGACTTTTTAGCGCGTTTTTCAACTCGCTCCGGACTCGTGTGAACGCAACGGCGTTTTGTGACTTTTTAGCGCCTTTTTCAACTCGCTCCGGACTCGTGTGAACGCGACGGCGTTTTGTGACTTTTTAGCCCTTTTTCAACTCGCTCCGGATTCGTGTGAACGCAACGGTGTTTTGTGACTTTTTAGCGCCTTTTTCAACTCGCTCCGGACTCGTGTGAACGGGGTCACAAACACCAAAAACGCCAACGAATTTTTCACTTCATTAATACAAGAATAAACAACTTACAGCTGAGATTGAGTTTGATTGCAAGCTTTTGAAAACAGGACTGCTAGAATCTTTTAAATCAACAGTAAACTTTATATCAACAAGTTTGAATGTTGCGCTGTAAGGAACGCCTAGAAAATAATATAAAAGAAAACTTTCAAATGAACTGCAAGTTAGACATTTATTAAAGTGTACATGAGCCGAAAATTCAGTTTGTCTTATTTGAAAGAACACTTAAAATGACAAAGTAACACCTTTTGCAGTTTTTCGTTTACTTGCTTCGTTTTTAAAATATTTCAGTTTGTTTAAAATGAAAATTAAACAAAATGATGTCACACGTGCATAATGACTTCTTGGCGAAGGTTATATATCTTTGCTGTTATCAAACGAAATCACTTCAAAGAAATCATGTGCATGTGTTCCTCCCAGAACACCAAGCATGTAAATTGCCAAGTGATTTGGTTTGATATTAGCAGAGATATGTAACATTCTTCGATAAGTCATTATGCGGGGGTGAAATTTTCATTTTAAACAAACTGAAATATTTTAAATTCGAAGCAAGTAAACGAAATCTAAAAAATACGTTACTCTGTCACAAACTTAATTTTCGGGTCATATACACTTTAAGGTGTTTATGCAAGCGAAATTTCACTCCAGTTTTTTATGATTGCATTTGAAAGAACACTTAAAATGACAACGTAACATCTTTCGTAGAATTTCGTTTCCTTGCTTCATTCTTGAGATATTCAGGTTTGTTTGATATGCAAATGACATACTTATGACATCACACTGCATAATGACTTTTTAAAAGGGCATCAATTTTAGGACAGTCCAAATATTTTACACACAGCTACACACGTTTAGTGACCAGTCATGGCTATATACATGCAAGTGCAAATTTTTATTAAGTACTTTCGATAAGTACTCTCATAGAAAATCATACTTTTCTAAAAAGTCATTGTCCAATGTCATAAGTATGACCAATGTCATAAATATAACATTTGCATATCAAACAAACCTGAATATCTCAAGAATGAAGCAAGGAAACGAAATTCTACGAAAGATGTTACGTTGTCATTTTAAATATTCTTTCAAATGCAATCATAAAAAACTGGGGTGAAATTTCGTTGCATAGGCACTTTTATTAGCAAAGAAATACTGACGTTTTGAGTTGAGCCATTGACCGAAGTGAAACATGATAAAGAAGAGAGCAGGTTATTAGATATGTTTAAAAAAAAAATGAGTCATCCCGCTAATAGTTGATTTTTTCTCCTTTTTTTGAGCTGACTAGATGTCAAACAATCGCAAAATAATGGGGTTCAAATTTTCGACCATTCAACATACAAGGGGGTCGAGGGGTTGGAGACATAGCTAATAGGAGCGACTCCAAGAACTTTCCTTGACCTTGATCCTACTAGTGTCGTATGATGTGTCATCAAAACAGCTCCCGTAGGATTTTCATGCTAAAGTTGACTTTTGTCTCTTTTATGTGTTGACTAGGTGTCAGACTATCAGAAAATGCAGTTTAAATTTTCCGAGCTCTCCACCCCCCTGTACATCGAAAGGTCGAAAATTTGAACCCCGTCATTTTTCGATAGTTTGACATCTTAGTCAACTCAAAGAAGAAAAAAATCAACTTTAGCACGAAAATCCTACGGGAGCTGTTTTATGACACTTCATACGACACTATAACCAGGCTGACTCACTCAAGGCTTACACATGTATCAATGAATAAAATACTTGATTGCACCCGTACCAATATTATGCAAACACGTTCGCATAAAATAAGGATGAGCGCAATCAATCACTTCTTCTACACGGAGAATCTTGTGGTCAGATTTTTTTTTAATTTCTCATCCAACCTTGATCTATGACCAATCTTTCCACAAACTTTCACGAAAACCTGTGCAGTATTTTGTAAGATATCCTGGCGACAGACAGACTCACAGACAGACAAACAAACAAACAGACTCACAGACAAACAAACAGAATCACAGACAGATAAACAGACAGAAAAACAGAGGTAAAAATATAACCTCTTGGCGGAGGTAATATATACCCAAATCGAAATTGAACATCCCAAATCAAAAATTCAGTATCCAAAATCCAAATGTTCGTTGGTTGGTTGGTTGGTTGGTTGGTTGCATTGGTTGGTTGGTTAGTTGGTTGGTTGCATTGGTTGGTTGGTTGGTTGGTTGGTTGCATTGGTTGGTTAGTTGGTTGGTTGGTTGGTTGCATTGGTTGGTTGCATTGGTTGGTTGGTTGGTTGTTCGGTTGCTTGGTCAGTTGGTTGGTTGGTCAGTCAGTTGGTCGGTTCGTTGGTTGGTTGGTCAGTTGGTTGGTTGGTCAGTTGGTTGGTTAGTTGGTTGGTTGGTTGGTCAGTTGGTTGGTTGGTTGGTTGGTTGGTTGGTCAGTTGGTTGGTTGGTCGGTTGGTTCGTTGGTCAGTTGGTTGGTTGGTTAGTTGGGATTTTTATCACGTTTACTTCAGTTAAATGAAAATTACTTCTTTCTTATGAACAAAAGCGACTGGACCACTAGGATGAGAGGTAAATTTACAATTATAATGCAGTGACACACCAAACGTTAAGTTTCATTTATAACTTTTCATTGGAATACAATTGATTTATCAACACAAATGAAAACTAAAGAAAAATAGTATTATTAATATTTACATTTATTTTAATTAATGAAAAATCAGGGGTTTTTAATGTTCTAATATAACAATAGAGTTGATGTTTGCGGGCATAAATATGTTTTTAGCCTGACTCAGGCTCATTTTAGCCCGAGCCGCAGGTGAGAGTTAAAAGTAGCTCTGAGAAGGGCCAAAAACATATTTATGCCCAAGAACATCAACTTTATTACTATTATAATAATTTTAGTGGGCATTTCAAAGACAGTATATGGTAAACAGTATCTTGAACAGTGCCGGCAACACGCCGGCGTGTATTTCATTTCAAAAGATATTTACATAATTCGGCATACCTTACACGTAAACTTGGCAGAAAAAAACACAACATTTTTCATCAAAACAATCTTTGCTCCAAAGTATTAACAAGAAAAGTATACAATTCCATAAACAACAAACCAATAGTGATTTGTACTGTTACAGTTGATTTCACATTACTTTACCGCCATGTGTTGTGAAGTTCGTTGGGAAGTTCAGATATTCGTTCAGAAGTTCGGAATTACGTTGCCAAGGTTGAAAAATTATCCAATCAAATTGCGAGCTTTGAATCAAAACTTGTTATTATTGGATAATTTTTAGCAACGTAATTCCGAACTTCCGAACAAATATATGAACTTCGCAACGAACTTCGCAACACAAAACGGAAAAGTAATGTGAAATCAACTGTAAAACTCATAGGCTCAAATCATTTTAGCCCACTGAATTATTTTCACCCGCAAAATACACCACAAAGCCCAATAAAATTATTATAATAGTCAAGAATTAAATATTATTATACAATTATTTTGTAATGGTAAATATATTGTCTAGCTCAACTCAGAATCAAACTTGAAGATTTAGAAAATTAGAATTACATCATTAAATTTACAAGGGATATTTTTCCGGGGTTAAATTTCCTAGTGTTTCTAATATTGGGTTTTGGTTTTAGTTATTTACATTTTAAAATGCTGCAGTTAAGAAATGAATAGCGTTTGTTGTCAGAGTAAATGTTTACTGTGCTTAATTGCTCTGAAGATTGTGCTTTTGATCTTGTTTGTTTAAGCTAAAAGAAAATTACTCCTTTCTCATGGACAAGAGCGACTGGACCATTTGGATGAGAGGTGAGTGCATCACCATAAGCTGCATCATGCAGTAATGGTAAAGTTTGTAGTTCACCAGTTTCTGAATAACTTAACAAATAATTGGTGTACGGGGACCCCACCATGGTATAAACAATAACTTTTTTAGTGACATAATTAAATACCACTCCACGCACGTTGTGATCTCTAGGTAATTCAATTGTTTGCTTCAACTTTCCCTCTTCAGTGTAGATATAAACAGTATTTCTAAACTCTGGTGCTACAACTATGTCATTCCTGTCAGTAATGCTCAGGTGGACTGTGTCTGTGTTCCCCTCCAGAAGAAAGCTGTATTGCAGTTGTCCTTCGTTGTTACATACATAGACACGACTTTCACCTCGTTTATGGAAAATAATGTTATTAAGCATGTTTATAGCAATTCGAACCCATGCATCCTCTCCGCTCAGAAATTCTAGTGGAAATTGATGTTTTAAGTTTCCTTGTGCGTCAAACACAAATAATTTAAAGCTGGAAACATTGTCAGTTTGTCTAAACCTTGCGACGATATATACATTATCCTCATCGTCGATGGCCAGTGAGTGTATGAAGAAAACTCTTGCTTCTGTTTGTTCTTGTGGAAGACTACAAAATACGTTGCTCTCACCTTGACTGTTGATAACATTGACATTACCACTGACCTTGCTCCTTATGACAATCTCGCCATTACTATTCACAGCCGACACGAATCTATCTTCTGCAGCATATACGTCACATGTAAGTTTATGACATGGTGATTCCACTCCCATGTTCGCTAGAATCTCGCTTCCTTCGTAAAGTGGATTGTAACTTCTTTTACCAATTTCTATTCTTGGCCAGCTGATAACACATGGGCATTGTGTTTTTGTAAATTTGTCGATGAAATGGAACAAGACGTAATTGATCATGGTTACTGATTCCACGTTCTCAAGCCGCTTCGTTTTATTAAAGCGCGATTTCATTCCTCCACTTGCGTGAACAGAAAATAATTGTCGAACTGCTGGCATGGCATGAAGATCTTGAAGATACAACTGACAAGCACTGGCTGCTGTATCTGGATCTTCCAGGCTTTCTAGAATTCTGCTTATTATTCGCAGTTTCGTTGCAAATATTTTGTCTTCAGTGCTCAGCGCTTCGTTACTGAAAGCTCTTGTTGCTTCTTCACGCGAAACTTTAAACGATGCCTTGGCAGCCGTAAAGCGTTCTTCTGAGGCGATTTTCATTCCTGCTATTGCTTGTGAAAGACGCGCAAAAGGTAAAGCTTCATTGATAACAGCTTCGGCTTGTCCGATGTCTTGTCTGGTCTCATCATGGCTTGATTTATCGAGGGACATGTCGAGCAGACAGACTCCTTCTTTGAGAAAATTAATGCTGCTCAGGAGATCCTTCCTGGCTAAACCATCCAGCTTCGATTTGATGTCGTCTAATTCTCTCACAATTAACTTGCGACATTGTTGGTCTGTCAGGTCTCCTTCTTTCAGTTTCTCTGCCGCATAATCACGAGCTTTGTTCAACAACAGACCAAAGGTTGAGCTGAGTAAACTGGTGATAACTGAAGACATCTTAACTATGAGAGCAAATAGCGATACTGAACATGCGAGTCGAGACTGTCGGGGAAGTATGAATTAAAATGTCGTCAACATGCGAATATAATTTATTAGATCATAGTTATACAATAAAACACCGCGGGGCCGGATCACTGATCTCAAATAATATACTCATTATACTGGATAGAGCATCCGGTGTTCGCAGTGAAGTCGGAATAGATTAGCGGCGACCATTTCCGGTGGGACCCACTTGGGTCCCATACAATATGGCGTAAATAGGAGTGGAAGCAGTTGAACGGCGTTTTTCGCCAAATTCTGGGATGTTACGAAGAGTTACCACCGAATTGAGGTTTGTCATCTTATTTTAAGTAATAGTTTAGTGTTTTGAACTATTTTTTTGTTTAGAAAGTGCTTTTCTTTACAAAATACGCTTGCCTGTTTATTTGCTTCAGAGCTAGCAAAGTTGGTAAACAAATTTCTGGAAGTGACTGCCTGTGTATTTGTTTCTTTCTAGTAACGCGTATTATTTGACGATTTACGATGATGTGTTTGTTTAACTTTTGATTTATTTCATGCCGATTAAACCCCAAGAAGTCATAACTGTGTCTGTTTAAACTAATAAACTTACCCGCTGTTGATACTGTTCACATGAAATATTCGAACTTTATAGTTTTGTCGAATTTGGGCTAATGTTCAACCAGTTCAGATGGTTTTATTATGGTTACACTACAGTATGTATTTTGCCCAAGCCCTTGTCCCTTGATAGTATTTCATTTTGTCTACAGTATATCTCAAACAAAATATGTACATACTGTATAACATTTTGAGTTAG
Organism: Paragorgia papillata; assembly: GCA_035771165.1. Lineage (NCBI taxonomy): Eukaryota > Metazoa > Cnidaria > Anthozoa > Scleralcyonacea > Coralliidae > Paragorgia > Paragorgia papillata. The sequence continues at coordinate 2,738,973 of JAWNZC010000368.1, read as the reverse complement.
TGGTAGTTTATTATGGTTAGAGAGCATCTTACTGGCCATTAAGAAGTTACACCCAAGTTTGATTCCTACTCGATCAATGCAGTTTTACTGTACATTTAGCAGATTAAAATTTTATCTAGTTTGCTGAAAGCAAGAAAAGTCTTTCCAGTTACATGCATCCAGGATTACTGTAGATCTAAGGATGTTACTCTGCAATCTGGGTTTAACTCCTACTTGATGCACTTATCAGATTAAAATTTCACCTTGGATGTACATTAGAGGAGTGCTTCTAGTTTGACTCTACCAAACACCAGAGATTTCTTCTGAGTACTCCGATTTCCTCCTGTAGTAAATTGGTCCTTAGATAAAGTTATGGTATATCCAGTGTAATACCATGATCGCCTCGGTTTCTTTTGTTCTCCGAGGGAATGTAAACCTCGTATTTCCCTCGGGTAATTTATCCTTTGTCTTCTAATTTTCCCGTGCATGTTGATGAGGGAAAATTAGAAGACAAAGAAATCCTTTGACTTCTTCTAATTTTCCTGTGCATGTTGATGAGGGAAAATTAGAAGACAAAGAAATCTTTTGTCTTCTTCTAAATTTCCCGCTTGCATATATTTTCCCTCATCAACATGCACGGGAAAATTAGATTCAACTTCTCTGATCAACCGTGTAAATTTCCTGTTGGCAAGATTCTCAAAGTTTTCCTCGGCGATCATAATATTACAAACTAATAACATGTCTTTTTGGGAAATTAGCGATTAAATTTCCCTCAAGTCATGTTATTACTTATAATAAATACAGTTACCTGTAGTTTACTTTCCTTTTTTGTTTACATGTACAGATTAGTTTTGTTTTGATTCTTACTGATGCTGGAAGAGGACAAGCTTATTCAATTTTTTTCTTATTTATGTACCAGAAAGGTTAGCTGTGGTTTCCTTTCCAAGATGGTAATAACGAATTTTGCTGTAGCTTTTTGCAATGGACTTGATAAGAGCAAAAACATGATTTTCATCAACAGGAGAATCTACCATATGGTTATCAAGGTCTGTGAAGAATGTGCCAGTGCTCCAGCCACCACTGGCGCTAGATAGTATTTTAAATTTTTTTGACATTTTAGTCCTTTGCGGCATTGCCTTTGTACTGTATTAGAGAAAACTTAAATTAATTTCAATAAATTGTTTGTACTATCCAGAGCAGCTTACACTAGCTTCAATTAAACTAAAATCTTATAAACATCTATATGCATTGTTATGATCACTCATCTCAAAAAAAAAATTAATGACTGATCAGCTAGTGATAATTTCTGCATAAAAAAGTTGTGTGGATCTAATAAGGAAAAGACATATAGATGGGTATGAAACCTAAAAAGTTGTATGATGCAAGATATCGAGGTATGATAAATGTAGTAAAGATTGAAACTTTTTCAAAAATATCTTGAAATGAAAACACTTCTGTAGTAAATAATAGTTTGGAATCATCCTTCTCTTTGTTTATTTTAGAAAAAAGCTCATGACTTATTATCTGTTTCAAATATAAGTCTACACAAAGTACAGTAGTGTCAGTACACTGAAGTATATAAAATATAAAAGAATATAGTAGATTATAACCAATAAATAATTATTTCTGTGTGTAAATCAGAGCTGGCCAAACCATGCCCCTTTATTATAATTTTACTTCAATCTCAGATGATTCTATAACTCTTTCAAATACCAGACAATTTGACTTTGTCAAATAGAAAACCCTTGGCAAGTCTCTCCAGCAAGCCTAGGCAGCCATGAGTTCATCACAGATATAATATATATATATAGACAGGGTAAAATAAAGCAAGAACACACAGGTAACAAACAGGCAAATTTATAAGCATTTAACTCACTGTTTTACTATTATTGATGAAGTCGGATGAAGTCCTGTTACTATAATATTGACGAAGATAATTCCTGTTCACCTAGCATTTATCAATTTATGGTGTGCATTTTCAATATTTGTAATACATTAATTGTCCATTTGTCCTCTTGTATAAAAAAATATATTTTTGCCTATTGGCTAATTTTTTAATAATAAAGTATAACTACAAACTTCCAATAAACATCTTCAGTTGTATAAAACCCTCAGATCGTCTGATCCAATATACGTTGAAAAAGACGGATATAGAAACGGTAATATTGTTACTTTGTCATAAAGTCACTGTCAAACTGCTAAAGTGAATACAAGATGTTATTTGTTCCTTACTTTAGTCCTTTAATAATTCTTCAAATTGTAGACTGGTGGCCGGTGCTGATTTTCGTTCAGTAAAATCGTGAAATTTCGGCTGATTTCCATGATCCCAGCTACTTTTAAGTTCTCCCATAGCGACAGGTACATTTTCTTGTTAGGAATGTAAAATTTAGCTGGTTTTCGTTAAAAATCCGATGATTTAAAGCGAAAACTATGATTCAGCAATAGTGATATAACTACGAAGTGGGTCCCACCGGATATGGCCGCGGCGAGATTTTTAGCCTCACTTCCGACTTCAATTTTTGCAAGGCGCGAACCAATAGATGCTCTATCCAGTATAATGAGTATATTATTTGAGATCAGTGGGCCGGATGTCTTAAGAATACTTCTCAAGTTACATTGTTCTAATGTGTTTAGCCTGCGGGCAGGCCATCCCGTTGCTGTGGAATGTGGGCCTGCAACAAAGCACGTTTGGTGGAGAACGCGGGGTGCGGGGTGCGGGGTGCGGGGTGCCGGGGTGCGGGGTGCGGACTTTGTAAAATTTGTAAAATGTTGTTTTTCTTTCAGTTAATAAGTTAATAAGTTAATAAGTCATAACGGAATGAGCAGAAATTACAATATTTGATTATCTCTGCGAATGTTGAAATTGCTTCCAAAGTGTAAAATGAAATCATCAGACAGAAAATACCAAAATATAAAAAAAAGCAAGTTAAATTTAAACCTAGGATTAGTACTGAATCGGGTTTTGAACAACTCAGCCCTGGCATCTAGCTGAAATAGGGGCGTCTGTGATGCATAAATTGCATTACATAAACAGACTCTCCTTAATTCCGTGCTGGATTAACAGGTAAGCGCGTAAGCCGCCAAGAGAAGTTGGAAACATACCGCAATAGCTGACAATACCGAAAGAGAACTTACATAATGCTTCACGTTATTATGCAGTCGGGAAGCGTTCTTCTTGTGTTTTAAAATTTTTAATTTTCATCATATAAACAAAGTGTCTGCCCGATATAAGTGTCAGCTTTCCATCAGCTTTGCTCGTCAGATTTCTAATTTGATGAGTATAGTTCTATACCGAGGATGGGGGCTATATGCCATATATATAGCCGAGGGGCCGCAGGCCCTGAGGGCATGTATATGGCTTATAGCCGACATCCGAGGTGTATAACTTACTTATATCATGAATGATAGATGATACCCCTCGTTATTTATCAAAAAAATAGTGTTCTAGATTTAGTTTTAGAGCAATATAGGAGGTCATTTAATATGCAAGGTTGATAACTTATATATCAAAGATAATTTATGCATGAATGATATAATACACGCTTATGAACCTTGTTAAATATTTCAAAAAAACTCATATATTAAATCAAATCAACCAGAAAACGTCAACAGAAACTCATAGAAAATATGCCACCGCACCCAGAGTACATGTTGCCGTCTTTTACGGACTTCGCTAAGTGCTGAGAGCCTTTAAAACTTTGATGTTGTTAGATAATCACTTATTACTAATAATTTCTTATGTTTCCTCAAGGCTCAATAAATGTAATAATATTATTATGCAATACTGATTGTCACAATTTCGATTGTGATTGGCCAAAAACCTACGGACAATTCTTTATGTCTTGCCATCTATGTCCGAGCCCCTGACTATAAACAACATGGCGGCAGAAAAAAATGAACCAGAAGTGAAACAAGGTTTCTACCAGAAGACTCGTCAAAGGAATTTGAAAAGGAAGATTTACTACATTCTCTGTTTTATTTTCTTATCGAAAAGTTGTTACTGCATCATCAAACAGTGCATGTTGTTCTCATATGAACGCTTCCGTCGGAAATTGGGAGACATTTCGCATTGCTTAAAGGCCCATTTCCACTCAGGAAAATGTTCCTCGGACAGACATTTTTTCTTTGTCTTGTGAGCTCTCGGGTGAAACTAATGAACGTAAGACAAAGAAACATTTTCTGTCCAAGGAAAATTTTCCTGAGTGGAAATGGGCCTTAACACTTTTTATGATGCCAGACAAGGGACACAAACTTTAGCTGTTTATGGAATTAGTGATTAGAAAAGTGTAAAAATATCTATCTTTTTTGGTCGGGTGTTGTATGTTAACGTGAACGAAGGGAATGATAGTCTGCGACATTCAAGAAATTGTTACAACCTTATTTGTGACTTGTGGAGAACTACAGTTTGCGAAGGCATTCTCAACAGCTTCATCCCTTTTGCCGCGATGGTTTTTCAAAGGAATGCCGGAGGCATTCCGCTAGGCGAGATAAAATTCAGTTATGTGAACGCAAACCAGAAATCATCTTGCCTAGCGAGACAGCCCGTTTACCATGAAAGTTCCTTGATAGTTTCTTTGATCAAAGTAGCGCATTACTTTGACCAAAGAAACTTTAATTGTGTAAACCGGCGTAAGGCCGACAAATTCCGTTCACAGACTCGTATAATTCTAATAAATTTCATTACAAACAAAAAAAATTACTCAATGTCATACCGTATGCCCACATGTCAATGCGCTTTAAATCTCCCGCACGAACTTCTCTCATCGTGTAGATTTCTGGGGCCATGAAGGACGGAGTGCCTCGGTCGACGTTGTTGCTTCGCGTATTTGCCAGTAATTGTGTCTGAATTTCTTCTGACCTGCTTTCGCCAAAATCAGTCAACTTACAGACAATGGGCTCGAGGTTAAAAGCCGCCACAAGATCACCACTGTCTTCTATGTAGCAGTAATGTGTGTTAGACACCAATACGTTTGATGTCTTCATATCCCGATGGTAAACATTTGACTCGTGCAAATATTGTAATCCACTGACCACATCGTAAGCGATCTTTCGGTACAGGGACGGCGGAAAGGCATCAGTGGCATCGGTCTCGTCCAAGTAGCCAAGGAAACCCTGCAGGCTGCTGACGTGCTTGTCGCTATCTGGACAAAAGGGTTTAAACTGAAAAGATACAAAGTCCATCATAATTGCCGGCGGCTCGATACACACTCTCTTAAAAGGGACCACATTCTTGTGATTTAGACTTTGAAGGAGCCTGGCTTCCTTAAAAAATCGTTGTTTTTCATCAGATCTGGAGGATGGAAGCAGTTTTTTAACAACGACCTTTTCTGGTGTTGCTAAATGATCATTTCTGAAAGAGGCGAGCAAAACTGCTCCGAATGTTCCTCTGCCAATTTCGCTGGTATCCGAGAGTTCTGTCCACGAAAATGTTTCAAGACCTGCCGTGAATCTTTGATAAGAAACCTTAGCCTTTGATAAAGAAGGGAGCTTGAACGACATCTTGTGATGAACGCTCTAACGGTTGAACGACATCTTGCGATGAACGCTCTAGCTCTGGGTTGAACGACATCTTGTGATGAACGCTCTAACAGCAAAGCATAAATCGGATGTATCACGTCTGCTTTAAAGAGCACGGCTCGCTGTTGTATCACTAGATGACATCTTAACACGTCGCGGCGTGTTTAGCGCAAAGGATGAAGTCTGCAAGTTAATTTTGTTTGGCGGTGTGTTGATATTTCGCGTTAAAAGGAGGCAAAAAGTAAATCAAATACACATGGACTACAAACAACTGCGTTTCAATTTACTATTTTTGAAGAAACAGATACAAGCACTACAACAAGCTTTGTCGCAGCATGTCGACACTCACTCGACAAGGGAAGTTACTGGCGGGCACGGCTTGAAAAAATACTTTCTTGCGAGCTGAAAAATCTGAATTTAAAATAATTTATTCCCAGTATAGTATTAAAGTATGTATTTTCTCTTCTCAGCGGTTTATCTTGCCAAGCGCTTTAATCCAAGATATGCATTATTTTTATGTTTGACCAAACTGTTTTAACCTATTTTAGCTGTGTTTTGATGGTAGTTCTTGGCAAGTTAAACAACGCAAATCTGAAAACCCCAATAAGTTGTTAACAAGTATATTTTCCTGATTATCTTTTCTCGGGCTCGTGGTGTGAAACTCCTCCGCGCGAGCAAAGGCACCGCGACTTGCCGAACCATGAAATATTTAACAAGGTTCATAAGCGTCTATCATCAAATTAGAAATCTGACGAGCAAAGCTGATGGAAAGCTGACACTTATATCGGGCAGACACTTTGTTTATATGATGAAAATTAAAAATTTTAAAACACAAGAAGAACGCTTCCCGACTGCATAATAACGTGAAGCATTATGTAAGTTCTCTTTCGGTATTGTCAGCTATTGCGGTATGTTTCCAACTTCTCTTGGCGGCTTACGCGCTTACCTGTTAATCCAGCACGGAATTAAGGAGAGTCTGTTTATGTAATGCAATTTATGCATCACAGACGCCCCTATTTCAGCTAGATGCCAGGGCTGAGTTGTTCAAAACCCGATTCAGTACTAATCCTAGGTTTAAATTTAACTTGCTTTTTTTTATATTTTGCATTCGCAGAGATAATCAAATATTGTAATTTCTGCTCATTCCGTTATGACTTATTAACTTATTAACTTATTAACTGAAATAAAAACAACATTTTACAAATTTTACAAAGTCCGCACCCCGCACCCCGGCACCCCGCACCCCGCACCCCGCACCCCGCACCCCGCGTTTTCCACCAAACCAACAAGGTATGGGTTTTTTTCCACTGGTTTTTTCATCACTCGCGGCCGTCAGAGGCCGCGTATTTCTATTGGTCGAATTTTGCAGCCGCGAGTTTCTATTGGTCGAACAAAATTAATGCAGAATAAATTATTTTTAAAGCTATTGTATTGTTTACGGAGTTCAACAATGCATGGAGTGGAGACATATTCCAACAAGACGGCTATTAAAGACGCCGTAGCTCTTAATTTTTTAAAACACATCGCTGTGGAACAAAAGAAAAGTAATAGCAAAGTAGATCCGGGTTGAAACTCCATGAATCTCTTCTGTCTGTCAGTGTCCAGCTTTATATTAAATACAGAAGCAAGTGTCATCACTTTCATCACAAATCGAGTCCCGTTCGTCGCCTTGACGCAAGAATAATGTGCCGTTCAAAACTTCAAAATATATTAATAAGAGGAGATTACACATTCACTTAATTCGTGTAATAAAGATTATTGCTAAATGAGGTAGGTTTTTTTTAAAACGAAGTTTCTTTCCGCCATTAAATGTCTGTGCTAACAGCTATTGTGTCTGGAACTTAATTGATATTATCCAATTTGTGCGTCTGGTATATATTATCGAAGTCGAAAAGGAGAGCCAGCTGGTTCGCAGGCCGACCAGTTATTCAGTTCAGAATGACCCAGTTTTTCAACTCAACAGCCAGAAGGAAAGTCTTGCTAAATTTGGTAAAACACTTGAATTTCTTAACTATTAATATGTCGCCGTTATTAGACTATAAACGAACGATACGCACCTGGTTCTATATGTCGGCTATCTTTGAAAGCGTCTGAAAGTGTCTGTATGTTCATTTAAGTTATGTTTTCGCACCTTCCCTAGCTACGAAGGAGCGTAATTCATTTCATGTTCGTCCGTATACAGGCTATTCGTGAAAGTCTTCGTTTTGACCTTTTGCAACTTGAACACGAGAAGCGCTCTCTGGGTTTTATACTTTTGTGTCAATATTAATTGTCGTTGTTCCCATGCATCGCCTGGGATCAGTGAATGCCGTGAATCACAAACACCTAACCTCGAATAGCGATTTATCAATGTTTCTAGAAAAATCAAAGTTATGTTTGTCTTCCACAAATTGGAGATAGCAAACTCATAAAACTAAGATCTGACGTTGTCATGGTCCAATCTTGGTACATTAAGACTGAGACGTTAGCACGCATCGCTAAACTGTTTCGCTACAGGTTTCTAGTCGAAAGTTGAATATTTTGAACTCCTAACTACATACCCGACAATCGTGAGATGCGTTACATTTCTTCTGGCTTTCTTATAACAGATTTTTGAGTTTTCAGTAACGTTGATAGTGTGAAATTTACATCTTCAGTTCTGCTTTGAATGAGGGTGTTTACACAGACGTCCGGAAGAATGTGATTGGTTTGATTAGCTACATTTGCATATTAATTAAGTGGGCGTTATTGATTTACCCCTAGGTTTGTTGCAGGCTCTCATTTCACAGCGCCGCGTTGGGAGAGCCTGCCCGCAGGCTATAATGTGTTCTAATGCATTACCCCATAGTAGAATGGATACTTTGAATGGAGATCTATAAATATACTAAGAAACTTTATAATATAGAAGTATCTTAAAGATTCCTAGCATTTAGTTGAAAATTCGCAATAATAACCATAACATACTTATGCATAAATCAGTCGACGATAATATGTAGAGTTGTTTATTAAGATATAAAAACAGAGAAAAGAACATAGGAATGAAGAAGGAAAGAATTGAAACAGAAACAAAGCTAGAATGTAGAAACTAAAAAGTAATTTATTCTTGACAAACTTTTGGAATAATAAGCATGCGTATACACCAAGATACTGTTATGTACGTTTGTCTTATATCTTTCTTTTTCTGAAATATTTCAGTTTATATAAATTTAGTAAATCGAATTTTGGTGTATCCTTTCTAATTATTATATTTCCAGACATTCCTAAAATATTTCATTAATTATCATGTTGACACAATATCTTCAGGAATTTACTTCCTTTTTCTGTTTGTCGAACTAAAAACTCAAATAACGACTGGTTTTCTGAACTTCAATTCTTGTCTTGTTTAATCAGTTTTGTCTTTTAAATCTAGTCGGGGTATCTTAACAGTCCATTACCTTGGCAGTAGTTTGAGTTTTGTAAATGGAGTTATGGGGGAGGGATGTTCTTACGAAATCATGATCTCAGCATGTCTATTATTAGATTTGATTATTCGAGAAGTTTCCAAATCAATCTCATGCAGGGTTCCTACGAAGTATTGGACTCCTACGCAAATAAAACAAAGACATTTTCCCGACATAGTCTAACGCTATTTAGAAGTCTTTAACCGTCTTTTAAAAAGTTACTGTTTATGATCTAACGTTTCGACACTACGATCTAGTGTCTTCATCAGAGGTAGGCTTCTAGTAATAGACCACCTTCATCGCGGTTTAATGCTGTATTTCTTCTTGACGTTCTGGCGTCAGACATCATAGCAACACTCACTCTGACATCTGATTGCTGCTGCTGCTAACTACTTATCTGTATGAGTCAGGATTTTAGCCTTTAGTTGTTTTGAAAAACAAATTTTGTTTCGACAACGTTTCGACACTCCGATCTAGTATCTTCATCAAAGGTAGGCTTCTGGTAATAGACCGCCGTCATCGCAGTTTAATGGTGTATTTCTTCTTGATGTTCTGGCGTCAGCTGCTGACTTCCTACTTTACTTGTGCATAGCAATATTCGTTCTGACGCCATCCCTGCTGTTTCTAACCAATTATCTGTGTGAGTCATGATTTTTGTCTTTAGTTGTTTTGAAAAACAAATTTTATTTGAAGCTCGTAGTTGATCAAAAGAGATCCTAGCCTGCTCTTTCAAAAACGCAATCTAACATTGAAGCCTTGGTGATGGCCAAACTAGCATAGTCATCTCATTGATGTTTCAGTCTGTAGCGGTAGTTATCGTGACAAGAGAATACAAAGGCATTTGACGGGGGGGGGGGGCATGTTGCTGAAAAAATGTTAGTAGCCCCCCTCAATTAATAAGACATGGTGTATTCTGGTTTAAAGTATAAACCAGTCAAGTTTCCTATTATAAACTAATGTTACCACAACACTTGTGGATATTTCTTAAAATAAGTCAAGACGCCTGGTAGGCGTACACTGGGGCTACTGCAGTGGCACTTGGGTAAAATTAAGGTGCTAAAAAGTGCTAAATGCGAGCAGTACCTTTTGAGGATAACTGGAGAGTTTGTTTTTCAAATGACTGTAAAATGCAAGCAAGTGAAACAGCGTTATGTGAACATGGTATGATGGTAGTCAACGCCGGCTGTTTATCGTAATAACGCCGTGTTGCATAAGGCACTGAAGATGTTATTTAAACAAGACGCCTGGGTCACGCCATGTCCAAAATTCCCGCAGTAAAACCACAACGTTTCTACATTTCCGAACACTTTCCAACATCAGGGGGGCATGTCCCCCAGCCACGACAGATCTGTAACATATTTAGAATATTTAGACTCTCTCGATCAAAATTGCAAAATATCTTTTTTTTCCAAAATTTCAACTTCATGAACTTTTTTGCGCTTAAATTGTCGATTTTGAAATAAAACCCCGCACCAATTTCGCAATGTTTTTAAGGTCTTCGTTAAGGTTTGCAGGGTCATCTCGGTAAAGCGCTCTCAATTCGTCAGAATTTAGGCCACAAAAATAAATTAGATATCGTTAGAAAGCTATTAATTTGTTGAATACATGCAATGTTGTCTTGGATTTTGCGATAAACTCAAACCAATAATAGTTGTGAATTTTTTTAATTAAAACCAGAGGGCTTCACTTGGGGCGACTCAAGTAAAATGCGTTTTGTTTTGTTCAAAATCGTTTTTGCAGCTTAATTCCGAGATAAATTTCCAGCAAACGGTGTTTTTTGGTATGTCGAGGTTTGCTGATTTTATTGACGACCAAAGTTGAAAATGCTGTTTTTCGACCAACATTCGGACAAAATAAGTCATCAAATCGAAACCAGGCAACAAATAAAAAAACGCTGACATCGTTTTGCTGGAAATTTGTCTCGGAATCGAACTGCGAAAACATTTTTTTGAACACAATGAACCGCTTTGTTGTTAAGTCGCCCCGAGTGAAGCCCTCTGGTATTACTTGAAAAATTTGCAACTATTATTGGCTTGTGTTTATCGCAAAATCAAATACAACATTGTATTCTACAAATTAATAGCTTTCTAACGATATCTATTTTATTTTTGTGGCATAAATTCTGACGAATTGAGAGCGCTTTACAGAAATGACCCTGAAAACCTTAACGGAGACCTTAAAACAATTTAGGAAACGATACCGTAGTTTTAATAATACAAATGTAGTCACTTCTTCCCACAAAGAGCTTTTTAAGAGCAATTTGTTAAATTTCAAGTGGCAGAGTCGAAGGCATCACATATAATAGGGTTTTATGTGCTGTTTAATAAACGAGCAGGAGTGTTTTATCAGATATAAAGACACGAGGCGAAACCGAGTGTTTTTATATCTGATAAAACACGAACAGCGAGTTTATTGAACGGCTTCAAAAACGAACCACTTGGTAAGTTCATTGGTGTAGTAAGTTTGAAAAATAACCTTGTCTAAGCCGAGAAAATCAAAGCTAAAGTTTATGTAAATCAGGAGGTATCTTTATCACATATGAAGACACTGATTAAACTTTAATTTCTAAATTTTAATTTCAATTTTCCTAATGAATTATTAATGAGTTTTTGAATTATTTTACCTTTAACACACTGTCCTGTCTTGTCTTTATATAATCCTTCGTTACAGTCACACTTGTATGAGCTGACAGTATTGACACAGAACGATCCAGTTGGACAAATAGAAGCTTGTAAACACTCGTCAACATCTGCAAAAATATACAAATATCCATAAGTGCTGCGTAGGCAGTGTTTTGGTAGAAAAAAGCGTAAATCTTAAAGTGCCAATGCAACGAAATTTCACCCCAGTTTTTTATGATTGCATTTAAAAGAAAACTTAAAATGACAAAGTAACATCTTTCGTAGAATTTCGTTTCCTTGCTTCATTCTTGAGATATTCAGGTTTGTTTGATATGCAAATGTCATACTTATGACATTACACTGGATAATGACTTTTTGAAAGAGCATCAATTTTAGGATGGTCCAAATATTTTACACACAGCTACACACGTTTAGTGACCAGTCATGGCTACATACATGTAAGTGCAAATTTTTATTAAGTACTTTCGATAAGTATACTCTCCAAGAAAATCATACTTTTCTAAAAAGTCATTATGCAGTGTGATGTCGTAAGTATGACATTTGCATTTAAAACAAACCTGAATATCTCGAGAATGAAGCAAGGAAACGAAATTCTACGAAAGATGTTACTTTGCCATTTTAAATGTTCTTTCAAAAGCCATCATAAAAAACTGGAGTGAAATTTCGTTGCATAAGCACTTTAAAGTGCATATGACCCGAAAATTAAGTTTGTGACAGAGTAACTTATTTTTTAGATTTTCGTTTCCTTGCTTCGTATTTAAATATTTCATTTTTTTTAAAATGAAAATTTCACCCCCGCATAATGACTTATCGAAGAATGTTATATATCTCTGCTAATATCAAACAAAATCACTTGGCAATTTACAAGTATGACATTTGCATATCAAACAAACCTGCAGAATATCTCAAGAATGACGCAAGGAAACGAAATTCTACGAAAGATGTAACTTTGTCATTTTAAGTGTTCTTTCAAATGCAATCATAAAAACGTGGGGTGTAATTTCGTTGCATAGGCATCTTAAGTATTGACGGGATTTTTAGCAAAGAAATACTGACGTTTTGAGTTGAGTCCTTGACCGAAGTGAAACATGAAAAACAAGAGGGTACTCAGAGACTGCATATACCTCCGTATATTCATTTTATTATCATAATATCACGGCCACCTCGGTTTTCATTGTTTCCACACGCAATTTAATATCGAAATAACCCGATGCATAAAGATGAGGTACGATTAGTAACTTCTTCTTCTCTTCTTGAGTCATCCGATGCCTTGAGGCGGTGTGGTGAAGCGTTGAGGAAGTTCGAGCGCCACAGTCCTGGATCGGCCATTGCGGCAAGTAGTTCTGATCCTGTGAGGCCGGTGTCCAACTCAATGATCGCTTTCAGCGTGACATACGGCCGTCTAATTCTCCTGTTTGCCTCTGGAGTCCAGAGTAGCAATCGTCCAGCGGGTTCGTCGTGACGGGTGACATGACCCGCAAGGGCCAGACGGCGTTGTTTCACAACATCAGAGATGCGCGGCAGGGATCCATAGAGAGACTTATTGGTTGGATGACGTCTCCAGGAGATGTTGTATGCTGTGCGCAGCATTCTGGTGTAGGTGCCATCGAGTCTCTTGCGACGAGCAGCATTCAAAGTCCACGAGTCTGAACCATACAGAAGAATGGTTTCTATGCAGGCCTGAAACACTTTTGTTTTCGTGTCCTTCTGAATGGGTGCCTTCCACGCATTCTGCAGAGAGTGAAGTGCACTCCACGACTGGGCTATCCTGACATCCATGTCGTGACGGGAGTCAGTGTAACCACCCAGATACTTGAAATCGCTCACAAGTTCGATATCTGAGCCGTCTGATGTAAGCAGGTGGTCGTCGGTAGATGGATTCAGGTGCATGTACTTCGTCTTCGGCGCATTCAGAAACAGCCCGACATTATGATTAGTAACTAATCATACCTAATGTTTATGCATCAGGTACGATTAGTAACTAATCATACCTAATGTTTATGCACAAGGTACGATTAGTAACTAATCATACCTAATCTTTATGCACAAGGTACGATTAGTAACTAATCATACCTAATGTTTATGCACAAGGTACGATTCCCGTGAATTTGCAATAGGCAATATCATTGCCCAATGCAACGGGACCTTGCCTAAAACATTTCGAGTAGAGTACACTGGTGGCGCCCCCAATCGAGAAGTAGAGACAAGTATTTGCCTATCTCGAAGTAGCTTCGCTGAACCCGCTTGTAGCGGCAGGCGCCCTAAACGAAAGGCAAACTTTCATTGTGTAAATGGTTTCTTTTCTGAACAATTTATTACAGTTTGCCTATATAGAACATAAAAAGTGGGACTAATACTAAATCAATGCGCATGTCTATACACTGTTGCTGTTTTTATAGACAACTATCGATCTAATATTAGTTTATGTACGTGAATTTGCATTAGATCAATGGTAACCACTGATGGTAACCATTTCAAATAAAGATAGTTACCGTAAAAAAATTGTCAGCCTTTACAGTAACACACACGATACATGGCAACGTTTGGATGTCGGTTTTATGCCAGATACATTCCCTCGGGCTTTTACTCTCGTTCTTCCTTGGTAACCGTAATATTACAAAGTGATAGCATAACATATTGGTTGATTAGTGATTAAATGTCCCTCAAGCCTCGGGAGGTTTAGTAAAAGTCCCTCGGGCTTCGTCCTCGGTATTTTACTAAACCTCCCTCGGCTTTCGGGTACATTTAATCACTAATCAACCATTAAAACACGATCAAGTTGGTTTTCTTTGTTTTTTTGAGGGATTTATATCCCATAAATCCCGCATTATAAATTCATAGGGATTATATATATAAGCCCCGGGCTTATATATATAATCCCTATGAATTTATAATTGCCCAATTCATATGGTAACGCCAGTAGCGCCCAGATACGAGAAGGAGAGCAAGGGTTTGCTTTTCGCTCCACGTAGTTTACGAGAGGAAGGCAAACCAATGAAAATCATCAAAATCTGTTGGTTGAGTCAGCACTTTATTACACTGAACGTTGAGCATAAAATGTGGGATTGATACTGCATCAATATATACGCATGCCCAATGCTGTAATATGGATAGATCTGGTACTAATTATTCATACTAATTATTCAAACAAGCCTGTAGAAGTCTGTGTACGTGTTCAATGAACCTTTACGTACTTCTCAAGTTGTTTAATAAACTATTATTCAAAGGTTGCTTTGGAGTCTTATTATTTCGTAAAATCCCGTTAACATTTGACATAACAATGTCCTTCGACACTCGGTAAATGCTATTTTTTAGAAAACCTTCTTCAATCGTGTTTTAAGTCGGATAAATACCTATAATCGTGTTTTAAGTCGGCTTAAAGCCTCCGTTCTCGGTATTTATCCTATACATATGTTATGCTATTACTTATAATAATAAAATAAATTAACGTAGAGCGGTGTCAGCGGTTTTACTGTAGGGTCCTGGGGGGACCGGGGTCTCCGCCATCTATATAGCCTCTGGCTCATTTACCTTCAACTTAGTCGCTGTACGTATTGCGTTTCCTCCCCCCTCCCCTCCTCCCTTTTTTTTCGTCGTCTTTTTCTTTTAGTCGCGGTGTCTGTGTCCTCAGCCGAGCGTGGGGCTTAAACTTGTCGCTTTGCTTCCCCTGTATCATCAATGCTCTGCCGTGTTTCAGGCTTGGCATGTTGCCTCCTCTGCTGGTGATCTTGTCCGTTGGGTCCTTGGTCACTCATCCATCTCTACGTTGTCGGTACAGTGAGTCTCATCATGCTGGGTGAGTACTGTACCTCATTACACGTTAGCCTAGTTTCTAGGCCTTTCGTTTCCGTCATGTGCTTGGCCGCGTAGTCGGTTTGGGTTCTTGGGAAGACTGGGGAGAGGCTGGAAACGAGAAGGCCTAGCAACATTCGCAAAAAGGTCCTGCCCAGAATCGTTCTGGCCCTTCGAGTGTTCCTGGGATCTAGCATACAACACTGAGCGACAGTATAAAAGCACAAGGATGTCTGTGAAGATTTTACCAAAGATCTTGGCGATCGAAAGAAGGGAATTATGTAATATATTCCAATTGGAACTCGGAATGAAAATGTAACTGTTCAACTTTTGGCGGTAGGCTAGTGAAACTTCCTCGGTCCGAGGTGAGCAGGCTTGTATTATTTTATGCAGATGGAATATTAAATGTCAAAAAACACTTCGGACATCATAATATCACAACTCTTCCTCAATAAACAACCAAACTGTAAATTGAAAGTGTTTACGAATTTTGCTAGGCCTTCCCCAGCGGGTCCGTTCGGATCACTTCCGAAACGCGTTAACCGAGGAAGGCCTAGAGACCAGGCTAATTCCACGTATGACTCGTAAGTTTCCCGCGGTGTTAGATGGGTGACTGCAGATCTCTGGATGGAAGAGGTTCCGTTGGTTCGGAGGTGTGTCCAGGGTACCCGACCTCGTTCCCGCCGTGGACGCACGATGCCTCGGGGAACGACGTCATGCTGACCGATCTGCATTAGCGGGCCTGGCGGGTTTACTGAGGTTGAACACCTAGCCATCAGTTAACAGACGTTTAAAAAGAAAACGGGCCAACCCGTTAACCAGGCTAGCTCACTCAAGGCTTACACATGTATGAATGAATAAAATGCTCGTACCAAAATTGTACAAAAATGTTTGCATAAAATAAGATAATGAGCGCAATCAAGCATTTCTTCTACATGGAGAATCTTGTCGTCAGATTTTTATGAATTTCTCATCCAAATTCAACCAAAATGGAAAGGTTTGGTGAGGTCCTTGCTCTATGATCAATCTTTCCACAAACTTTCATGAAAACCTGTGCAGTATTTTGTAAGATATCCTGGCGACAGACAGACTCACAGACAAACAAACAGACTCACAGACAGATTCAGAAAAACAGCGGTAAAAATATAACCTCCCGGCGGAGGTAATATATATCCAAATCCAAATCGGACATCCCAAATAAAAAATTCAATATGCAAAATCCAATTGTTGGTTGGTTCGTTCGTAGGTTGGTTGGTTGGTTGGTTGGTTCGTTCGTTCGTTCGTTGATTGGTTGGTCCGTTGATTGGTTGGTCCGTTGGTTGGTTGGTTGGTTGGTTGGTTCGTTCGTTGGTTCGTTGGTTCGTTGGTCCGTTGGTTGGTTGGTTGGTTCGTTGGTTGTTCGTTGGTTGGTTGGTTCGTTGGTTGGTTGGTTGGTTGGTTGGTTGGTTGGTTGTTCGTTGGTTAGTTGGTTGGTTGGTTGGTTGGTTCGTTGGTCCGTTGGTTGGTTCGTTGGTTGTTCGTTGGTCCGTTGGTTGGTTGGTTGGTTGGTTGGTTGGTTGGTTGGTTGGTTGGTTGGTTCGTTGGTTGGTTGGTCCGTTGGTTGGTTGGTTGGTTCGTTGGTTGTTCGTTGGTTGGTTGGTTGGTTGGTTGGTTCGTTGGTTGTTCGTTGGTTGGTTCGTTGGTTGGTTGGTTGGTTGGTTGGTTGGTTAGTTGGTTGGTTGGTTGGTTGGTTCATTGGTTGTTCGTTGGTTGGTTCGTTGGTTGGTTCGTTGGTTGTTCGTTGGTTGGTTCGTTGGTTGGTTGGTTCGTTGGTTGTTCGTTGGTTGGTTCGTTGGTTGGGTCGTTTGTTGGTTCGTTGGTTGGTTGGTTCGTTCGTTCGTCCGTTCGTCCGTCCTCCGTTCGTCCGTTCGTCATTTTTGTCACGTTTACTTCAGTTAAATGAAAATTACTTCTTTCCCATGAACAAAAGCGACTGGACCACTAATGACACACCAAACGTTAAGTTTCATTTATATATTTTCATTGGAATACAATTGATTTATCAACACACATAAAAACAAAAGTAAAATGTTATTAATTATAAATGTTATCTAATATAACAATAGAGTTGATGTTTGTGGGCATAAATATCTTTTTGGCCCACCTCAGGCTCATTTTAGCCCAAGCCGCAGGTGAGGATTAAAAGTAGCTCTGAGAAGGGCCAAAAACATATTTATGCCCAAGAACATCAACTGTATTACTATTATAATAATTTTAGTGGGCATTTCAAAGACAATATACGGTAAACAGTATCTTGAACAGTGCCGGCAACACGCCAGCGTGCATTTCATTTCAATTGATATTTACATAATTTGGCATACCTAACACGTAAACTTGGCAGAAAAAACGCAACATTTGTCATCAAAACAATCTTTGCTCCAAAGTATTAGCAAGAAAAGTATACAATTCCATAAACAACAAACCAATAGTGATTTGTACTGTTACAGTTGATTTCACATTACTTTACCGCCATGTGTTGCGAAGTTCATTGCGAAGTTCAGATATTCGTTCAGAAGTTTGCAATTACGTTGGCAAGGTTGAAAATTATCCAATCAAATTGCGAGCTTTGGATCAAAACTCGTTATTATTGGATAATTTTCAACTTTAGCAACGTAATTCCGAACTTCCGAACGAATATCTGAACTTCGCAATGAACGTCGCAACACAAAACGGAAAAGTAATGTGAAATCAACTGTAAAACTGATAGGCTCAATTCATTTTAGCCCGCTGAATTATTTATTTTCGCCCGCAAAATATACCACAAAGCCCAATAAAATTATTATAATAGTGAAGAATGAAATATTATTGTACAATTATTTTGTAATGGTAAATATATTGTCTAGCTCAACTCAGAATCAAACTTGAAGATTTAGAAAATTATAATTACGTCATTAAATTTATAAGGGATATTTTTCCAGTATTAAATTTCCTAGGGTTTCTAATATTGGGTTTTGGTTTTAGTTATTTACATTTTAAAATGCTGTGGTTAAGAAATGAATAGCGTTTGTTGTCAGAGTAAATGTTTACTGTGCTTATTGATCTGAAGATTGTGCTTTTGATCTTGTTTATTTAAGTTAAAAGAAAATTGCTCCTTTCCTATGCACAAGAGCGACTGGACCATTTGGATGAGAGGTGAGTTTATCAAAAATACCTGCATAATGAAGCAATTGCAAAGCTTGTAGTTCACCAGTTTCTGAATAACTTAACAAATAATAGGTGTCGGAGTCCCTCACCACGGTATAAACAATAACTTTTTTAGTGACATAATTAAATACCACTCCATACACTTTGTGGTCTTTAGGTAAATCAATTGTTTGCTTCAACTTTCCTTCTTCAGTGTAGATATAAACAGTATTTCCACCCCGTGGTGCTACAACTATTTCATGTCTGTCAGAAATGCTCAGGTAGACTGTGCCTGTGTTCTTCTCCAGAGGAAAGCTGTATTGCAGTTGTCCTTTGTTGTTACATACATAGACACGACTTTCCCCAAATTTATGGATAATAATGTTATTAAGCATGTTTATAGCAATTCGAACCCGTCCATTCCCTTCGTTCAGAAATTGTAGTGGAAATTGATGTTTTAAGTTTCCGTTTGCGTCAAAGGCAAATAATTTAAAGCTGTAAAAATTGTCAGTTTGTTCAGAGCTTGTGACGATATATACATTATCCTCATCGTCGAAGGCCAGTGCGTGTATGTCAAAACGTCTTGCTTCTGTTACTTCTTGTGGAAGACTACAAAATAACTTGATTTCACCTTGACTGTTGATAACATTGACATTACCACTGACCTTGCCCTTCATGATAATCTCTCCATTACTATTCACAGCCGACACGGGTATCCATCCTGCAGCTTCTACGTCACATGTAAGTTCATGACATGGTGATTCCACTCCCATGTTCGCTAGAATCTCGCTGCCGTCGTAAAGTGGATAGTAACTTCTTTTCCCAATTTCTATTCCTGGCCAACTGAAAACACCTGGGCATTGTGTTTTTGTAAATTTGTCGATGAAATGGAACAAGACGTAATTGATCATAGTTACTGATTTCATGTTCTCAAGCCGCTTCGTTTTATTAAGGAGCGATTCCATTCCTCCACTTGCGTAAACAGAAAATATTTCTCTAACAACTGGTATGGCATGAAGATCTTGAAGATACAACTGACAAGCACTGGCTGCTGCAACTGGATCTTCCATGCTTTCTAGAATTCTGCTTATCATTCGTAGCTTCGTTGCAAATATTCTGTCTTCAGTACTCAGTGCTTCGTTACTAAAAGCTCTTGTTGCTTCTTCACGCGAAACTTTAAACGATGCCTTGGCAGATTGAAAACGCTCTCGCGAAGAAATGTTCATTCTTCCAATTTCGTGTAAGAGCGCCAAGGGTAAAGCTTCGTTGATAACAGCTTCGGCTTGTCCGATGTCTTGTCTGCTCTCATCATGGCTTGATTTATCGAGGGACATGTTTAGCAGACAGACTCCTTCTTTGAGAAAATTAATGCTGCTCAGGAGATCCTTCCTGGCTAAACCATCCAGCTTCGATTTGATGTCGTCTAATTCTCTCACAATTAACTTGCGACATTGTTCGTCTGTCAGGTCTCCTTCTTTCAGTTTCTCTGCCGCATAATCACGAGCTTTGTTAAACAACAGACCAAAGGTTGAGCTGAGTAAACTGGTGATAACTGAAGACATCTTAACTGTGAGAGCAAATAGCGATAATGGACATGCGAGTCGAGACTGTCGGGGACGTATGAATTAAAATGTCGTCAACATGCGAATATAATTTATTAGATCATAGTTATAAAATAAAACACCGCGGGGTCGGATGTCTTAAGAATGCTTCTCAAGTTCTTATATTGTGCTTGTGCATTCAGGAAGGGTAGGGTTAAACGAGAGCAAGAACTAACGTAGAATGGATACCTTAAATGGGAATCTATACTTATACAAAGAAACTTTATAATATAGAAGTTTCTTAAAGGTCTCTAGATTTAGTTGAAAATTCGAAATAATACTTATGCATAAATCAGTTGACGATAATTTGTAGAGTTGTTTATTAAGATATAAAAACAGAGGAAAGAACATAGGAATGAAAAAGGAAAGAATTTAAACAGAAAGAAACAAAGCTAGAAGGTACAAACTAAAAAGTAATCTATTCTTGAGAAACTTTGGGAATAATAAGCATGCGTATACACCAAGATACTGCTATGTACGTTTGGTTTATATCTTTCTTTTTCTGAAATATTTCAGTTTATATAATTATCATTAGAGATATTTAGTAAAGCATAAATTAGAAATCGAAGTTTGGTGTATCCTTTCTAATTATTATATTTCCAGACATTCCTAAAATATTTCATTAATTATCATGTTGACACAATACATTCAGGAATTTACTTCCTTTTTTGTTTGTCAAACTAACTCAAATAACGACCGGTTTTCTGGACTTCAATTCTCCTCTTGTTTAATCAGTTTTGTCTTTTAAATCTTGTCGGAGAATCTTAACAGTCCATTACCTTGGCAGTAGTTTGAGTTTTGTAAATGGAGTTATGTGGGAGGGATGTTCTAGGAAATCATGATCTCAGCATATTTATTATTAGATTGGATTTACCTTTAATATTCGAGGTTTCCAAATCAATCTCATGCAGGGTTCCTACGAAGTATTGGACTCCTACTCAAATAGAACAAAGACATCTTTTTTTCCGGCATAGTCTAACTAATCCTATTAAGAAGTCTTCTAATTTCAAAAGTTACTGTTCATGACCCAACGTTTCGACACTCCGATCTAGTGTCTTCATCAGAGGTAGGCTTCTGGTAATAGACCGCCGTCATCGCGGTTTAATGGTGTATTTGTTCTGTTAAACTTATACTTTAACATTATCTGTGCGAATCAGGATTTTTGTCTTTAGTTGTTTTGAAAAACAAATTTTCGCTTGACGCTGGTGGTTGAAAGAGATCCTAGCCTCGCTCTTTCAAACGCAATCTAACATTGAAGCCTTGGTGATGGCCAAACAAGCATAGTCATGCATCTTATTGACGTTTCAGTCTGTAGCGGTAGTTATTGTGACATAGCGACAAGAGAATACAAAGGCATTTGACCGGGGGGCATGTTGCTGAAAAAATGTTAGGAACACCCCTGAATTATTTAAGATATGGTGTATAGTGCTACTCTGATTTAAAGTAAAAAACAGTCAAGTTTTCTATTATAAACTAAAGTTACCACAACACTTGTGGATATTTCTTAAAATAGAATAAGGTAAAAATATGGGGTCACCACTTATTAATGTGGGTATCTTCCCGAAGTTGAAATAACAAAATAACAAACAAAGAAGATGACTTTCAAACGAACTGAGAAATATCTCTGAAAGATATCTATCCCTTATTGGTCTAGTGTTACTACAGGAGGAAACTAGAGTAAACTAAATTCACTTTATCTATACTGGATAACCCTATCAGTCATGTCTAAACTGTTCCTCCTAGAAGTCCAGTAAGAACCATCCTTTATAGATCCAATGTTACTACACGGAGGAAACTAGAGTAAACTAAACTAACTTTATTTATACTGGGTAACCCTATCAGTCCTATCTAAACTATTCTTCTTAGCGGTCCAGTAAGAACCATCCCTCATTGATCCAGTGTTACTACACGGAGGAAACTAGAGTAAACTAAACTAACTTTATTTATAAGTAATATTGGGCATTTCACTCGATTACATAGCATATTCTAACGATTTGGAGTGAAGGAAAATTCGAGTGTAGAATATATACATTTTAAGACGAAACCGGGACCAGTTGCGAAAAGTGCCCAATATTACTTATAGTATACCCAATTCTTCTCTCCTGGCATTACCACCTTATTATATATACAGAACTCTTGATCAAGCTCTCGGCAACGCCCTCCGTGGCTCAGTGGTCAGAGCATTGCACTAGAATCGCAAGGTCGTGCGTTCAATTCCTGCCGGAAGGCCTGTGTAGTTGCATTTTTCGCAACTGGTCCCGGTTTGGTCTTAAAATGTATATAGTCTACACTCGAATTTAACTTATTTATACTGGATAACTCTATCAGTCCTATCTAAACTATTCTTCTTAGCGGTCCAGTAAGGGCCATCCCTTATTCGTTCAGTATTAATACAGGGAAAAACCTGAGTAAACTAAATTAACTTTATTAACACTGGATAACCCTATTGTTTATATCTAAATTGTTCTCCCTAAAGGTCCAGTAATGGCCACCCTCATTGGTCTAGTGTTACTACAGAAGGAAACTAGAGTAAACTAAATTCACTTTATCTATACTGGATAACCCTATCAGTCATATCTAAACTGTTCCTCCTAGAAGTCCAGTAAGAACCATCCTTTAGCAGGATGCGTCGTTTTCAGTACTTGACGTCGGGATCAGCCCTTTGAAGACTTTCATTATCCGTCTATTTCAAACTAAATCGTTTTGATTTTGGGGGTAGGGGGCTGAGTTCAGCGTCAGGTGCGGATAATGGCGCATTCTGTACAGTAGTAAATAGCGGACCATTATGTGTATTGTCTTGAATTTATTACTTTATGTACGGGGTTTGCCTAGTTGGGACCTCGTGTCCGTTCGCTAGCCCCTTATCAAACTCATATTTTACTGTTTGTAATGTATTGTGATGTGTTGTTATTATTGTAGTACTGTATTACTTAGTGAGTTTTATTAAAGCTTCTATTATTATTCTTATTAAAAAGAAAATTAGCGCGCGCGAGTTTACGCCTATAGCATAGATATCACACCTTGTCCTACACAGCGTTGCTCTATGTGCCTATTGACTCCACACGAACAAACGAACGAAAGAACTCGCATGCGGAATATAAAGCGCTGCTATAGCCACTGCAAGTTGCACTGTTTTCCGATGAATTATTGCTGTAGTAGTCAAAATAATATTTAACTGCAAAATATTTAATAAAAACAACAAGCATAAGTAAAACATCCGCATCATTGTTTTCTTTTGCGTCTTTTGTTTACCATGTCCAAAATTCCAACAAAACCACAACGTTTCTACATTTCTGACACTTTCCAACATGAGGGGGGCATGGCCCCCAGCCCTCCCCCCTGGCCACGACGGCCCTGTAACACATTTAGAATATTTAGACTCTCTCGATCAAAATTGCAATATATCTTTTTTTTCCAAAATTTCAACTTCATGAACTTTTTTGCGCTTAAATTGTCGATTTTGAAATAAAACCCCGCACCAATTTCGCATTGTTTTAAAGGTCTTCGTTAAGGTTTTCAGGGTCATCTCGGTAAAGCGCTCTCAATTCGTCAGAATTTATGCCACAAAAATAAAATAGACATCGTTAGAAAGCTATGAATTTGTAGAATACAATGATGTCTTTGGTTTCACGATAAACACAAACCGTTAATAGTTGTGAATTTTTTAATTAAAACCAGAGGGCTTCACTCGGGGCCACTTAAGAACAAAGCGTTTCATTTTGTTCAAAAAATGTTTTCGCAGTTCGATTCCGAAATAAGTGGCCAGTTAAACGGTGTCAGCGTTTTGTTATTTATTGCCTGGTTTCGAATTTATGACTTGTTTTGTGCGAATGTTGATCGAAAAACAGCATTTTTAACTTTGGTCGTCAATAAAATCGGCAAAACTCGACATATCAAAAAACGCTGACACCGTTTTGCTGGAAATTTATCTCGGAATCGAACTACAAAAAAAGATTTTGAGCAAAATGAAACGCTTTTTACTCGAGTCGCCCCGAGTGAAGCCCTCTGGTTTTAATTAAAAAATTCACAACTATTAACGCTTTGTGTTTATTGCGAAACCAAAGACACCATTGCATTCTAGAAATTCATAGCTTTCTAACGATGTCTATTTTATTTTTGTGGCATAAATTCTGACGAATTGAGAGCGCTTTACAGAAATGACCCTGCAAACCTTAACGAAGACCTTAAAACAATTTAGGAAACGATACGTAGTTTTAATAATACAAATTTAGTCACTTCTTCCCACAAAGAGCTTTTTAAAGTATGAAACGAAATTTCACTTCAGTTTTTTAAGATTGTATTTGGAAGAACACCTAAGATAATGAAAAATGGCTTTTACATGCCTTTCAAATCTTATCCCATTCCTCGAGTTATTGGCTATGCAATTTGACCAATGACGTCACACGTTGTATGTGGAAGAAAACGGAAAATCAGTCATATCTTTGGATTGGTTTAACTAAACTGAATTAAACGTTGGAAATTTTCCTTGGGGTATGGTCTACTTACATCTGCAGTGGGTGGTTTCGTGCAGTTAAACCAATCCAAAGATATGACTGATTTTCCGTTTTCTCCCAGATAAAACGTGTGACGTCATTGGTCAAATTGAATAGCCAATAACTCAAGAACGGGATAAGATTTGAAAGGCGTGTAAAAGCCATTTTTCATTATCTTAGGTGTTCTTCCAAATACAATCTTAAAAAACTGAAGTGAAATTTCGTTTCATAGGCACTTTAAGAGCAATTTAGATATTAGATTTCAAGTGGCAGAGTCGAAGGCATCACATATAATAGAGTTTTATTTCTTTTACCTTTAACACACTGTCCTGTCTTGTCTTTATATAATCCTTCGTTACAGTTACACTTGTATGAACTGACAGTATTGACACAGAACGATCCAGTTGGACAAATAGAAGCTTGTAAACACTCGTCAACATCTGAAAAAATATAGAAATATCCATAAGTGCTGCGTAGGCAGTGTTTTGGTATAGAAAAGCGAAAATCTAAAAGTGCCAATGCAACGAAATTTCACCCCAGTTTTTTAGGATTACATTTGAAAGAACACTTAAAATGACAAAGTAACATCTTTCGTAGAATTTCGTTTCCTTGCTTCATTCTTGAGATATTCAGGTTTGTTTGATCTGCAAATGTCATACTTATGACATCACACTGTATAATGACTTTTTGAAAGAGCATCAATTTTAGGATGGTCCAAATATTTAACACACAGCTACACACGTTTAGTGACCAGCCATTGGCTACATACATGCAAGTGCAAATTTTTATTAAGTACTTTCGATAAGTATACTCTAAAAGAAAATCATACTTTTCTAAAAAGTCATTGTCCAATGTCGTAAGTATGACCAATGTCATAAGTATAACATTTGCATATCAAACAAACCTGAATATATGAAGAATGAAGGAAGGAAACGAAATTCTACGAAAGATGTTACGTTGTCATTTTAAGTGTTCTTTCAAATGCAATCATAAAAAACTGGGGTGAAATTTCGTTGCATAGGCACTTTTATTAGCAAAGAAATACTGACGTTTTGAGTTGAGCCATTGACCGAAGTGAAACATGATAAAGAAGAGAGCAGGTTATTAGAGATGTTTAAAAAGAAAACGAGTCATCCCGCTAATAGTTGATTTTTTCTCCTTTTTTGAGCTGACTAGATGTCAAACTATCGCAAAATAATGGGGTTCAAATTTTCGACCATTCAACATACAAGGGGGTCGAGGGGTTGGAGACATAGCTAATAGGAGTGACTCCAAGAACTTTCCTTGACTTTGATCCTAATAGTGTCGAATGAAGTGTCATCAAAACAGCTCCTGTAGGATTTTCATGCTAAAGTTTCTTTTATGAGTTGACTAGGTGTCAGACTATCAGAAAATGCAGTTTAAATTTTCCGAGCTCTCCACCCCCCTGTACATCGAAAGGTCGACAATTTCAACCCCGTCATTTTTCGATAGTTTGACATCTTAGTCAACTCAAAAAAGAAAAAAATCAACTTTAGCACGAAAAGCCTACGGGAGCTGTTTTATGACACTTCATACGACACTATAACCAGACTGACTCACTCAAGGCTTACACATGTATCAATGAATAAAATACTTGATTGCACCCGTACCAATATTATGCAAACATGTTCGCATAAAATAAGGATGAGCGCAATCAATCACTTCTTCTACACGGAGAATCTTGTGGTCAGATTTTTTTTAAATTTCTCATCCAAATTCAACCAAAATGGAAAGGTTTGGTGAGGTCTTTGCTCTATGATCAATCTTTCCACCAACTTTCACGAAAACCTGTGCAGTATTTTGTAAGATATCCTGGCGACAAACAGCCTCACAGACAGATAAACAGACAGAAAAAGAGAGGTAAAAATATAACCTCCCGGCGGAGATAATATATATATATCCAAATCCAAATGGGACATCCCAAATCAAAAATTCAATATGCAAAATCCAATTGTTGGTTGGTTGGTCGGTCGGTGTGACACACCAAACCTTAAGTTTCATTTATAACTTTTCATTGGCATACAATTGATTTATCAACACACATAAAAACTAAAGTAAAATGTTATTAATATTTACATTTATTTTAATTAATGAAAAATCAGGTTTTTTTGGAAAGCTCTAATATAACAATAGAGTTGATGTTTGCGGGCATAAATATGTTTTTAGCTCGACTCAGGCTCATTTTAGCCCGAGCCACAGGTGAGAGTTAAAAGTAGCTCTGAGAAGGGCCAAAAACATATTTACACCCAAGAACATCAACTGTATTACTATTATAATAATTTTAGTGGGCATTTCAAAGACAATATACGGTAAACAGTATCTTGAACAGTGCCAGCAACACGCCAGCGTGTATTTCATTTCAACAGATATTTACATAATTCAGCATACCTTACACGTAAACTTGGCAGAAAAAACGCAACATTTGTCATCAAAACAATCTTTGCTCCAAAGTATTAACAAGAAAAGTATACAATTCCATAAACAACAAACCAATAGTGATTTGTACTGTTACAGTTGATTTCACATTACTTTACCGCCATGTGTTGCGAAGTTCATTGCGAAGTTCAGATATTCATTCAGAAGTTCGGAATTACGTTGCCAAGGTTGAAAAATTATCCAATCAAATTGCGAGCTTTGGATAAAAACTCGTTATTATTGGATAATTTTCAACTTTAGCAACATAATTCCGAACTTCCGAACAAATATATGAACTTCGCAACGAACTTCGCAACACAAAATGGAAAAGTAATGTGAAATCAACTGTAAAACTGATAGGCTCAAATCATTTTAGCCCGCTGAATTCTTTTCACCCGCAAAATACACCACAAAGCCCGATAAAATTATTATAATAGTCAAGAATTAAATATTATTATACAATTATTTTGTAATGGTAAATATATTGTCTAGCTCAACTCAGAATCAAACTTGAAGATTTAGAAAATTAGAATTACGTCATTAAATTTATAAGGGATATTTTTCCTGGGTTAAATTTCCTAGCGTTTCTAATATTGGGTTTTGGTTTTAGTTATTTACATTTTAAAATGCTGTGGTCAAGAAATGAATAGCGTTTGTTGTCAGAGTAAATGTTTACTGTGCTTATTGCTCTGAAGATTGTGCTTTTGATCTTGTTTATTTAAGTTAAAAGAAAATTGCTCCTTTCCTATGCACAAGAGCGACTGGACCATTTGGATGAGAGGTGAGTTTATCAAAAATACCTGCATAATGAAGTAATTGCAAAGTTTGTAGTTCACCAGTTTCTGAATAACTTAACAAAAAATAGGTGTCGGAGTCCCTCACCCAGGTATAAACAATAACCTTTTTAGTTATATAATTAAATACCACTCCATACACTTTGTGGTCTTTAGGTAAATCAATTGTTTGCTTCAACTTTCCTTCTTCAGTGTAGATATAAACCAGGGCCGGCGCGAGCTTCTAGGAGTTGGGAGGGTACGATTTCCGAAGGGCAGTAGGGCACATTACGTGGATTGCGCAATCACACCGCGTAAAACCAGTTTCAAGAAGAGGCCATTTGATCAGGGTTTTTAACTTTTGGTGTATATCGAAACAAAAAAAGCAACGAATATTATATATTTGGCTACATTTTGTTCATAACAATCCAGTTGAAAAAGGCATGCATGCTCTGCGCGCACGCGTTTTGTTTAATATCCAGGGCTTGGCTAAAAAAGGGCACTTCTTCGCCAAATTATTGGGGGGGTAAATACCCCCCCCTACCCCCCCGGTCGCGCTGGCCCTGATATAAACAGTATTTCCACCCCGTGGTGCTACAACTATTTCATGTCTGTCAGAAATGCTCAGGTAGACTGTGCCTGTGTTCTTCTCCAGAGGAAAGCTGTATTGCAGTTGTCCTTTGTTGTTACATACATAGACACGACTTTCCCCAAATTTATGGATAATAATGTTATTAAGCATGTTTATAGCAATTCGAACCCGTCCATTCCCTTCGTTCAGAAATTGTAGTGGAAATTGATGTTTTAAGTTTCCGTTTGCGTCAAAGACAAATAATTTAAAGCTGTAAAAATTGTCAGTTTGTTCAGAGCTTGTGACGATATATACACTATCCTCATCGTCGATGGCCAGTGCGTGTATGTCAAAATGTCTTGCTTCTGTTTCTTCTTGTGGAAGACTACAAAATAACTTGATTTCACCTTGACTGTTGATAACATTGACATTACCACTGACCTTGCCCTTCATGATAATCTCGCCATTACTATTCACAGCCGACACGGGTATCCATCCTGCAGCTTCTACGTCACATGTTAGTTTATGACATGGTGATTCCACTCCCATGTTCGCTAGAATCTCGCTGCCGTCGTAAAGTGGATAGTAACTTCTTTTCCCAATTTCTATTCCTGGCCAACTGAAAACACCTGGGCATTGTGTTTTTGTAAATTTGTCAATGAAATGGAACAAGACGTAATTGATCATGGTTACTGATTTCATGTTCTCAAGCCGCTTCGTTTTATTAAAGCGCGATTTCATTCCTCCACTTGCGTGAACAGAAAATATTTCTCTAACAACTGGTATGGCATGAAGATCTTGAAGATACAACTGACAAGCACTGGCTGCTGCATCTGGATCTTCCATGCTTTCTAGAATTCTGCTTATCATTCGTAGCTTCGTTGCAAATATTTTGTCTTCAGTGCTCAGCGCTTCGTTACTAAAAGCTCTTGTTGCTTCTTCACGCGAAACTTTAAACGATGCCTTGGCAGATTGAAAACGCTCTCGCGAAGAAATGTTCATTCTTCCAATTTCGTGTAAGAGCGCCAAGGGCAAAGCTTCGTTGATAACAGCTTCGGCTTGTCCGATGTCTTGTCGTCTGGTCTCATAATGGCTTGGTTTATCAAGAGACATCTTAAGCAGACAGACTCCTTCTTTGAGAAAATTAACGCTGCTCTCGACGTCCTTCCTAGCTAAACCATCCAGCTTCGATTTGATGTCGTCTAATTCTCTCACAATTAACTTGCGACATTGTTGGTCTGTCAGGTCTCCTTCTTTCAGTTTCTCTGCCGCATAATCACGAGCTTTGTTAAACAACAGACCAAAGGTTGAGCTGAGTAAACTGGTGATAACTGAAGACATCTTAACTGTGAGAGCAAATAGCGATACTGAACATGCGAGTCGAGACTGTCGGGGAAGTATGAATTAAAATGTCGTCAACATGCGAATATAATTTATTAGATCAGAGTTATAAAATAAAACACCGCGGGTCCGGATGTCTTAAAAATGCTTCTCAAGTTACATGAGAGCGAGAACTAACGTAGAATGGATACTTTAAATGGAGATCTATACATATACTAAGAAACTTTATCATACAGAAGTATCTTAAAGATTCCTAGCATTTAGTTGAAAATTCGAAATAATAACCATAACATACTTATGCATAAATCAGTCGACGATAATATGTAGAGTTGTTTATTAAGATATAAAAACAGAGAAAAGAAGATAGGAATGAAAAAGGAAAGAATTGAAACAGAAGCAAAGTTAGAATGTGGAAACTAAAAAGTAATTTATTCATGAGAAACTTTTGGAATAATAAGCATGCGTATACACCAAGATACTGTTATGTACGTTTGTCTTATATCTTTCTTTTTCTGAAATATTTCATAATTCAATTCAGATTGACTAGAGATATTTAGTAAAGCATAAATTAGAAATCGAATTTTGGTGTATCCTTTCTAATTATTATATTTCCAGACATTCCTAAAATATTTCATTAATTATCATGTTGACACAATATCTTCAGGAATTTACTTCCTTTTTCTGTTTGTCAAACTAACTCAAATAACGACTGGTTTTCTGAACTTCAATTCTTCTCTTGTTTAATAAGTTTCAGTGTCTTTTAAATCTTGTTGGGGTATCTTAACAGTCCATTACCTTGGCAGTAGTTTGAGTTTTGTAAATGGAGTTATGGGGGAGGGATGTTCTTACGAAATCATGATCTCTGCATGTCTATTATTAGATATGATTATTCCAGAGGTTTCCAAATCAACCTCATGCAGGGTTCCTACGAAGTATTGGACTCCAACTCAAATAGAACAAAGACATATTTTTTTCGGCATAGTCTAACTAACGCTATTAAGAAGTCTTCGAACTTAATTTAAAAAGTTACTGTGCATGACCCAACCTTTCGACTCCCCGATATAATGTCTTCATCAGAGGTAGGCTTCTGGTGATAGACCGCCGTCATCGCGATTTAATGCTGTATTTCTTCTTGACGTTCTGGTGTCAACTTTACTTGTGATAAAGTGAAGTAAAGTAAAGTCTGACACTTCTGGTGTTATACTTTACTTTACGACTGGTTTTCTGAACTTCAATTCTTCTCTTGTTTAATCTGTTTTGTCTTTTTAAATCTTGTCGGGGAATTTTTAGTCCATTACCTTGGCAGAGGGTCGGGATGTTCTTACGAAATCATTTATTATTAGATTTGATTATTCGAGAGGTTTCCAAATCAACCTCATGCAGGGTTCCTACGAAGTATTGGACTGCCTACTTAAATAGAACAAAGACATATTTCCCCCCACGTAGTCAGTAAAATGCTATTCGTGATCTAACGTTTCGACACTCCGATCTAGTGTCTTCATCAGAGGTAGACTTTTAGTAATAGACCGCCGTCATCGCGGTTTAATGGTGTATTTCTTCTTGATGTTCTGGCGTTAGCTGGTGACTTCATACTTTACTTGGGCGTAGCAATATTCGCTGTGAGACCATCCCTGCTGTTTCTAACCAATTATATGTGCGAGTCATGATTTTTGTCTTCAGTTGTTTTGAAAAACAAATTTTGTTTGAAGCTCGTGGTTGATCAAAAGAGATCCTAGCCTGCTCTTTCAAAAACGCAATCTAACATTGAAGCCTTGGCGATGGCCAAACAAAGCATAGTCATCTCATTGATGTTTTAGTCTGTAGCGGTAGTTAATATTGTGACAAGAGAATACAAAGGCATTTGACCGGGGGGGTATGTTGCTGAAAAATTGTTAGGAACCCCCCTGAATTATTAAGACATTCGTGTTTTCTGGTTTAAAGGTCAACTCTAGGCAAATTATTTTTCCGGCTTGTTATATGCGCCAAAGTATGGAGAATACGAAAATGATGATAAAAATGTGAAGCAAACCGTAGTTTATGCCCATTGCGGAATTTTTTAACGAAGTATTATACAGAACTCGCGATCAAGCTCTTGGCAACGCCCTCCGTGGCTCAGTGGTCAGAGCATTGCACTAGAATCGCAAGGTCGAAGTTTACCGTCCTTTAAAAATTGTTCTAACTAAACCTAACTTTATTTGTACTGGATAACCATATCAGTCAAATCTAAACTGTTCTTCTTAGAAGTCCAATAACGACCTTCCCTCAATGATCCAGTGTTACTAGCTGCAGGAGGAAACCGCGAGTAAACTAAACTTATAAGCAGTCTATTTATACTGGGTAAGTCTATATCAGATTATCAGTCATATCTAAACTGTTCTTCCTAGAGGTTCAGTAAGGACCATGTGTTACTTAATAAGAGAGAAAATCAAAGTAAACTAAGGCTTGCGATAAACGTCGCACAATAGACGAATTTAATTCAGACTAATTTAATTGTTTGAATTTTATTCGACGCGAAACCGCGACGTATAACTCGATTAATATACCTGCTATATCTGTTATATATAAATATGTATGTATATGTTTTACCTATGCAGGGCTCCACTGAAAATCACTTTTGTGAGTGGACTTCCTGAATAAATATTGTTACTAACTAACTAACTAACTAACTAACTAACTAACTAACTAACTAACTAACTAACTAACTAACTAACTAACTAACTATTAATCCAAATAGTGAAATAAAAGTAGCGTGCTGCGTAGGCAGTGCAGAAGCAACAATCGAAATATAGTAAGGTTAGATATACTGCCGAAACAGAGAACGTATAGGAGTCTAACGTTTCGAGCGAAGGCCCTTCGTCAGAGAGAAACGCGACTCTCTGACGAAGGGCCTTCGCTCGAAACGTTAGATTCCTACGTTCTCTGTTTCGGTAGTATATCTAACCTTACTATAACTCGATTAAATTCGACACACGAATTAAATTCGTCTGTGCAATTAAATTTGTCGGATTCAAATGGATAATGTGACGATAATGCGTGTTCGAGTTACACGACGAATTATCGTCGCGTCAAATTAAATGTTTCTCTTCTGTGACAATTCGGCGCCATGTTTTCAAGAAACTGTTTTCAGGCTCCACGAGTCCAAGTAAAAATAATTAAATTCGACTGATATTCGATGTTTAACTCGACGTCGCAATGGTCGCATTTACGTCGCATTACCGACGAAGTTAACTCGGATTAAATTCGTCTGAATTAAATTCGTCTATTGATCGACGTTTAGCGCAGGCCTAAACTAACTTTATTTATACTGGGTTAATAGGTCCAGTAAGGATCGTCCCACATTGGTCCAGAATAATTAGACAGCAATAACCATAGAGGCATGGACTATTATTTAGACTTGCTCCAAGTCCGCCTCTTGGCGCTAGTTTTTGCGGGCGGGTGGAAAGGCGGGCGAGCGGAAAGGCGGGCGAGCGGAAAGGCGGGAGAGCGGAAAGGCGGGAGAGCGGAAAGGCGGGAGAGCGGAAAGGCGGGAGAGCGGTAAGGCGGGCGAGCGGAAAGGCGGGAGAGCGGAAAGGCGGGAGAGCGGAAAGGCGGGAGAGCGGAAAGGCGGGCGAGCGGAAAGGCGGGAGAGCGGAAAGGCGGGAGAGCGGAAAGGCGGGAGAGCGGAAAGGCGGGAGAGCGGGAGGAAAGAGGCGGACTTGTTTCGCTTGCAGGTTTTTGAATCTAATTAAATATTCTGGCGGGAAATCGCTGAAATACACATCGCCCTGTTTTGACGTGTTTCGGGTTGTCGTAGATGCAATGGAAAGTGGTTCTACCCCTACTAAAACGTTTTCAAGAGTCTGTTTAACTCCAACTTCCAAAGATAGCACTTGCATAGCAATTTAGCCTGAATATAATTACTTCCCGAATTACGTCACCGGTCGAAAAATTCACCGGTGAATTTTGGCGCGCTGCAGGTGGGAAAAGTCCTTTTCAACGAGGAACCGAAAGGTCAAAAATGTTTGAAAAGGACTTTGAGAATGTCTAACTATTACTGTACGTATCAAGCCAAGAAAAAAACTGAAACTCTAGGGAGCAACCTTAATAAGAACTTTAACTCCCGCATTTATTCTTATACGTTTGTTACATATTAATTCTTATTGACGAAGCGTGAGGTCTGTACTAGTGAAATATCGGACCGATGTTTTTTTTTAGATGTTGTGAACGTTCTGTGAAAACTCGACCCATCTTTCTTGCGATCTAAACGAAAATGGCAGACATTTTCCCATTTTTAAAGTACTCTCCGTTGAGCTAGAATCCGGAACTTTCTACCCCAAATAGTATTTTTCAATTTCTTTGTTTGACATATTGCTCAAGTTAAGTAGTTGAATACAAAACCATCTGAAATTCTAATACTTGTGAGAAGTAAATGTTATATTATTATGAACAATGTTACGAACGTTTTGGACATTTTAAAAACTTTCACAAAACGTGGAAACTCGAACTACAGTCGTTGGCACCTAAGCGTGTACACCGCCCGTCAAAACATGTTTTATGTCAACGTCAAAGTTAAATGTTTACCTTGCAACGTATTAGGTTTTCATTCGATACATTCGAACCAATGCATTGTCACATGAATGTGCCCTTAGCCAATCACGTCTCGCCAATCCCAAGGTGTTGATTTCAAAACGGTTAACTTTGGCTTAAATTTAGAACATGTTTTGACGGGCGGTGTACACACTTAGTTGCCAACGACCGTATATATCAAATGAAAGCTTATAAAATTTCTAACAACATACCTGCACGATATATATATTTCAACAATGAGTAGTTCTGAAATTACAATCCAGTTGCATATACTGACATGACTGCCATTTTGTTTATAAAACTTACGGTCCCGAACGGCAGATTCCGCTCTGAGCGGGCGGATACGGGAAATATCCGACCGCTTATGAACCAATCAAATTACAGGACTCCCGTATTCGGACCTCTCAGCGCTGCTGCCATATAATAATATAAGATATATCTTACGCCAACCTTCACAATATGTTCCAGTTCCAGTGAATCCATTGTTACAAGAACAACTGAAATTTCCTTCCAATTCAATACAACTAGCATGTTGAGAACAAGGATTAGGAGATTGAGAACATTCTTTTATATCTAGAAAAAAGGAGTTAATTTTCCATTAAAAACTGTTCTTTATTTTCTTTTCCTGCACTATCCTTCCCTTTTGCCCTCTCCCTTCCTTTCTTTAGTTGCCTCACCTTTCTTTTCTCTCTCTTCTACTATCCTCTCCTTTCTTTTCCTTTCCTCTCCTTTCTTTTCCTTTCCTCTCCTTCCTCTCCTTTCCTTTCTTTTCCTTTCCTCTCCTCTCCTTTATTTTCCTTTCCTTTCCTCTCCTTTTCCTTTCTTTTCCTCTCCTCTCCTTTCCTTTCTTTTCCTCTCCTTTCCTCTCCACTCCTTTCCTCTCCTTTCCTTTCCTCTCCTTTCCTTTCCTCTCCTTTCCTCTCCTTTCCCTTCCTCTCCTTTCCACTCCTTTCCTTTCCTCTCCTTTCCCTTCCTCTCCTTTCCTCTCCTTTTCCTCTCCTTTCCTTTCCACTCAATTCCTCTCCACTCCATTCCTCTCCTTTTCTTCCTTTTCCTTTCCCCTCCTCTCCTTTCCTTTTCCTTTCCTTTCTTTTCCTCTCCTTTCCTCTCCTCTCCTTTCCTTTCTTTTCCTCCCCTCTCCTTTCCTTTCCCCCTTTCCTCTCCTTTCCTCTCCTTTCCTTTCCTCTCCTTTCCCTTTCTTTTCCTCTCCTTTCCTTTCCTTTCCGTTCCTCTCCTCTCCTTTCCTCTCCTTTCTTTTCTTTTCCTTTCCTCCCCTCTCCTTTCCTCTCCTTTTCTTTCCTTTCCTCTCCTCTCCTTTCCCTTTCTTTCCTTTCCTCTCCTTTTCTTTCCTTTCCTCTCCTTTCCTTTCCTTTACATATACAGATACAGATTTTAATTACTTCTTCCCACAAGGGGCTTTTCAAGAGCAATTTACATTACTAAATTTCAAGTGGCAGAGTCGAAGGCATATTAAAGGCGCTCGAAGCAGCCGCCCTACGACACATTTATGACACACATGTCTGACCACGAATCACAGACCTAGGTGTTGATTTTATGGAGGGAGGAAAACCGGAGAACCCGGTGAAAAACCCTCGAAGCACAGGAGAGACCAACTAAACTCTACTCACATGAGTGTTCCAAGCTCGAGAACGGGGTTAATCCCAGACGGTCACCCATCCAAGTACTAACCCCGTCAAACCAGGCTTAACTTTTGGTGAGAGGCAGCGCCCTAACAGCACACGCCACCCGTGCTTCCTTTCCTCTCCTTTCCTCTCCTTTCCCTTTCTTTTCCTCTCCTCTCCCTTTCTTTTCCCCTCCTTTCCCTTTCTTTTCCTCTCCTTTCCCTTTCTTTTCCTCTCCTTTTCTTTCCTTTCCTCTCCTTTTCCTTTCCTCTCCTTTCCCTTTCTTTTCCTCTCCTTTCCCTTTCTTTTCCTCTCCTTTCCTTTCCTCTCCTTTCCTTTACTCTCCTTTCCCTTTCTTTTCCTCTCTTTTCCTTTCCTCTCCTTTCCTTTACTCTCCTTTCCCTTTCTTTTCCTCTCCTTTCCTTTCCTCTCCTTTCCCTTTCTTTTCCTCTCCTTTTCCTTTCCTCTCCTTTCCCTTTCTTTTCCTTTCTTTTCCTCTCCTTTCCTTTCCTTTCCACTCCTTTCCTTTCCTCTTCTTTCCTTTCCTCTCCTTTCCTTTACTCTCCTTTCCCTTTCTTTTCCTCTCCTTTTCCTTTCCTCTCCTTTCCCTTTCTTTTCCTTTCCTTTCTTTTCCTCTCCTTTCCTTTCCTTTCCACTCCTTTCCTTTCCTCTCCTTTCCTTTCCTTTCCTCTCCTTTTCCTTTCCTCTCCTTTCTTTTCCTTTCCTCTCTCTCATGAAATTATGAATTGACAACCCAATATGACAATACAAAGAACTTTTTGAAATTTTTGTCTTTCACAGCCAGAAAATGTTCGCCTTTGTGACACCGCGTTCCTTCCGTGTGAATCCCGCTGACTAGATTAAGTCTCGGTTTTCAGTTTTCAGATTAACTTTCATTATTATACATTTATGCATTATTGCACAAACCTCCAGGTTTTTTTCCTGAAATCTCCAGTTTTTGGGCTTCCTTTTCAAAAATCTCCAGGTTTCTAGTTCCTCTAGGTTGAGAGGTCTGGTATATCTCCCCAAAGTTGAAAGAACAGGAAGAAGCCGGGTAACTCTATCAGTCATATCTAAACTGTTCTCTCTAGAAGTCCAGTAAGTACCACCCCTCATTGGTCCAGTGTTACTACAGGAGGAAACCAGAGTAAACTAAACTAACTTTATTTATACTGGATAACCCTACCTGCTAACTTTATTTATACTGAATAACCCCATCAGCTAACTTTATTTTAACCCTATCAGCTAACTTTATTTATACTGGATAACCCCATCAGCTAACTTTATTTATACCGAATAACCCTGTTAGCTAACTGTATTTATACTGGATAACCCTATCAGCTAACTTTATTTATACTGGATAACCCTATCAGCTAACTTTATTTATACTGAATAACCCTATCAGCTAACTTTATTTATACTGAATAACCCTGTCAGCTAACTTTATTTATACTGGATAACCCTCTCAGCTAACTTTATTTATACCGAATAACCCTATCAGCTAATTTATTTATACCGAATAACCCTGTTAGCTAAGTTTATTTATAATGGATGACCCTATCAGCTAACTTTTTTATACTGGATAACCCTATCAGCTAACTTTATTTATACTGGATAACCCTGTCAGCTAACTTTATTAACTTTATTTATACTGAATAACCCTGTTAGGTAACTTAATTATTTATACTGGATAACCCTATCAGCTAACTTTATTTATACTGGATAACCCTGTCAGCTAACTTTATTTATACTGGATAACCCTGTCAGCTAACTTTATTTATACTGGATAACCCTATCAACTAACTTTATTTATACTGGATAACCCTGTCAGCTAACTTTATTTATACTAGTACTGGATAACCCTGTCAGCTAACTTTATTTATACTGTCTGGATAACCCCATCAGCTAACTTTATTTATACAGAATAACCCTATCAGCTAACTTTATTTATACCGAATAACCCTATCAGCTAACATTTTTTATACTGGATAACCCTGTCAGCTAACTTTATTTATACTGGATAACCCTATCAACTAACTTTATTTATACTGGATAACCCTGTCAGCTAACTTTATTTATACTGGATAACCCTATCAGCTAACTTTATTTATACCGAATAACCCTGTTAGCTAACTTTATTTATAGTCTGGATAACCCTATCAGCTAACTTTATTTATACTGGATAACCCTATCAGCTAACTTTATTTATACTGGATAACCTTATCAGCTAACTTTATTTATAATGAATAACCCTATCAGCTAACTTTATTTATACTGAATAACCCTATCAGCTAACTTTATTTATACCGAATAACCCTATCAGCTAACTTTATTTATACTGGATAACCCTATCAGCTAACTTTATTTATACCGAATAACCCTATCAGCTAACTTTATTTATACTGGATAACCCTATCAGCTAACTTTATTTATACTGGATAACCCTATCAGCTAACTTTATTTATACTGGATAACCCTATCAGCTAACTTTATTTATACTGGATAACCCTATCAGCTAACTTTATTTATACTGGATAACCCTATCAGCTAACTTTACAATCTCATTCCCACAGCCCATGTTCCCCACCCGGGAAATGAGAGACTCTGGGATAATCCATTTCACATCGATATTTCATTGGCTGATGAACACAGTGAACTCTATATAACTCTTCTTCCGGATAACAAGAATCCTGTGATGGCGTGAACGGATTATCCCAGAGTCTCTCATTTCCCAGGTGGGGAACTTGGGCTCTGGGAACGAGATTGCTAACTTTATTTATACTGGATAACCCTATCAGCTAACTTTATTTATACTGAATAACCTTATCAGCTAACTTTATTTATACCCTATCAGCTAACTTTATTTATAC
Organism: Paragorgia papillata; assembly: GCA_035771165.1. Lineage (NCBI taxonomy): Eukaryota > Metazoa > Cnidaria > Anthozoa > Scleralcyonacea > Coralliidae > Paragorgia > Paragorgia papillata. The sequence continues at coordinate 2,700,189 of JAWNZC010000368.1, read as the reverse complement.
CAAATAACCCTATCAGCTAACTTTATTTATAATGGATAAGTTCTACAGTCTGCTCTATCTAGAGGTCCAGTAAGGGCCAAAAACTGGAGAAACTAAATTTATGTACACTGCATAGATAACCCTATCAGTTTTAGTTCCAGTTACCATACATTTAAAAATGTTGCAGATAAAAAATGAATAGTATTTGTAAGTGAATATTTTCTGTTCTTATCATTTGTAAAGTTGGGATTTTTATCACATTTACTTCAGTTAAATGAAAATTACTTCTTTTTCATGTAAGTTTACGATTATAATGCAGTGACACACCAAACGTTAAGTTTCATTTATAACTTTTCATTGGAATACAATTGATTCAGGAGCTGCAGTATTTTTGAGGGGCCACTATACTTTTGGGGGCAACACATTAAGAAAACTGAGATACTGAGTTTGTTATCACAGAGGTTGTCTAAAAACACTTCAGTCATGATAATAAATCCTTTACCACATTTGTGACCATTGATTAATGCTTATTTTCCCAACCATGCATAAATCAAGTTATGTGCCCCAGGCTAATATACAGGCTAATATATATATTAGCCCTGGGCATTAACTTGATTTATGCGTGGTTGGGAGCAACTATTATAAATAAACAACCACGGTACAATATAAGGAAAACTGAGGTGATTGTGAACTAAGTTAAGTTAGAATATACAATGAGTTTGCATGAGTGTTTCATCAGGGGATCCAAACACGAGAAAACATGATGAAAGCATGAGCCATGAGGTCGAAGGCTGAGTGGTTTTATTGTTTTCGAGTGTTTGGATTCCCCTGAATAACACGAAAAATGAGTTGTTGATATGACATTTCAATCGAGCAATTTCAATTTAATTTTATTTGCGAGTGTGTGTACCATACTGGAAAGTTCGTTATTCGTCCGCCGGATATTTACGCCAGTAATTTCTTCTCAAATTTTTGTACGCCAGTCGGCGGGGGGGTTCACCTTCGGTGCGCCATGGAAATTCATGCCTACAACGTGGTGCGACATAACGCAATGCAAATGCTGCGCAATAAAAGTAATATCAAATGTAATGTCATTTTAATCTGATTTCACATCAACAATCCGTTTCCTCTATTTTTGGCAGTTGAATACAACTTTTCTTACTTCTGTGGCGAGATTCTTTTACTGCGGTGTTCACATGAGTAAACTGTGGAACGATTTTCGTATTGGGGGGTCTGTTCACAAAAGGGACTCTTCTTGGGGGGCCCGGGGGCATGCCCCCCCGGAAAATTTTGAAATCTAGAGTCTCGGAAATGCCATTTCCTGCATTTTGGGGGAAGAATTTACAGAACTCTGAAGGTCAGAAAACTCTTTGTTTGTTTGTTGCCATTAATAGATTAAGATTTATATATAAAGCAAACCAAAACAAACGCCCAACACAACATATTGTCAACAGTAACAGTACTAATTTCTGGTATGCTCCCTTGCTTTGTATTGTTGATATAATGTAAGTACAGAGCGCTGCGTGTGATTTGAACAATTTTTCTGTCTATCTCAAAGTTGTATTTGCGAGTGTTATTAATACCTCTGTGGGTGGACCTAAATGTAAAATGCTGCAATAAAAACTACTAAAAACAAGCTTCGTTTTGCTAATAGAAAATGACTTTCTCAAAAAAGGTTTGGAGAGTTCAATTTCTGACGTGTCTAGGGTCATCAGGGTTTATTTATGATCAAACGTTAGTCCCTCATTGTCCCGCATAATCCTCGATGTCCTATGTTTTTGTCAAATAATGTAACATTTAGTTACAACAAATTAAGGTATGATCATTTGGTTTATTTCAAAGTTTTAATGCCATATTTAGCACACCGAACTGACAGAAAGTACACCACACTGATACGCTTCACGCCATTTACGCCACGCCAACAGTTTATACCGAAAATTAGATTACTCTTACGCCAAATTTGGCGTAATCCACGAAACTCCACGCCGGATATATCCGGCGTAACATACGAACTTTCCAGTATGGTGTGTGTAAAATTTATTAATACAGCAACTTGTTTATTTTGCATAAATAAAGAATTAGATCACTGGTTTTCATCTAATATCTTGGGTTTTACACAGGGAGCTCTAACATGTATTTTTTGTTTTAAACAGTATATACATCCATACATATTATATATAAATTACCGTATAGTTTAGTAGTGTCCTTGCTCTTGCCTCTTGTTGCTCCAAAAACAAGCCGAACAAGAAGGATTCAGAGCCTGCGATCCTTTTGGTCATGTTCTCGTACTCAATCCTTGAATCCTTGATTCGGCCTGTTTTTGGAGCAACAAGAGGCAAGAGCAAGGACACTACTAATACGGTAATTTATTTTATATATAATATGTATGTGTGTATGGATGTATATACTGTTTAAAACAAAAAATACATGTTAGAGCTCCCTGTGGTTTTATTGGAGTATCCAACTTCAATCAGGTGATTGAATGATCAATCAGGTGATTGAATGATCAATCAGGTGATTGAGTGAACTATTGTAATTGGCTGATTATCTAATGAATTATTAACGAGTTTGATGTATAATGATAATAATAATAATAATAATAATAATAGCTGCATTTACCTGTAGAATTTATCAGGAAGTACAAATTTAATGGTGCTGACACAGCACATGACCGCGAAAAAACGAGGCGAAACCCGAATGATTTGCAAGCTTTTCAACTGCCCTAAAAACTCAACAATCCCCCAACGACTAAGTTATTTACTTCTTAGATTAAACAATGTCTGTAACTCGTTAATAAAGGTAAGAAAACTACACAATACCTGTCTCAAGACGAGCTTCTTTCCACGTCTACGACCACACGTGCCTTCGATCAACTTGGCGATTTCAGCGATAAAAATGCCCTCAACGGTGCAGTTAAATCGTTTTGTTGTGTTAATAGCTTAACTAGATCCATATCCAGGTACTCATGACTCTTTCTTGTGATTACAACCACTGAAAATTCATTAAAAACGACAGAAACAACTCGTCCAAGTATCCTGGTTTCGTCAGTGGCGGTGAAAAATTCAAAATGATCTTTACTCAGTAGCCAAATCAGATCGCGTGTTGTCGTCCATTTACTTCCGGTTACGTCATAAGCTTGGCGCAGTTTTAGCAATTTTAATTTATTTTTTTTAATTTAACAGCTTTATTTTGACAATAAATAAATCAATATTTACATACATTTGTACAAACAGACTAAGATAACAGGACAAAAAGACGTAAAAGAAAAGAAATAAAAATAGAAATAATTCTAACATGTCAAAAATGGATAAAACATAAACGGGACTGAGCCCCATGCAAGGTGCTCACCAATAAAATCTATATGATAAAGGATTTTTTAAAGATAGATAGATAAATAAAATAAAATAAAATAAATAAATAAATAATAAACGAAAATAATAAGGATAAAATAATAGGGATAAAGGAGGTAAGAAGACATCTCGTTAAACAATATATACATTCACATGCACGTAGTTATGGAGTGGGAACTAAACATGTCAGGATTAAAGTGTGTATACACCACAATGCATTGCGAATTCAAGATGGCGCCGCTATTGGTAAAAAGTGTTTCAAACGTCGAAATTTTTGGCTTTTAATAGCTTCCTCCGCAGGCAACTGTTGATTTATAATTTTTCATAAAGACATTCGATACGCGCCACAAGGTGTTTATGCACTTGTCATTGCACCCCCCCCCTCCCTCACGGGGGAGACATGGGTCATATGTGGGGAATAATGGTTGGGACTTAGGGGTGTGCTTGTCAAATTTTCCCCATGGGTCAGGGCATTAGTCCAGGAGCATTAGTGAGCTAGGCTATAGCGCATGATTCCGTGAGCTAGGCTATAGCGTATGATTCCGTGAGCTAGGCTATAGCGTACGATTCCGTGAGCTAGGCTATAGCGTATGATTCCGTGAGCTAGGCTATAGCGTATGATTCCGTAGCTAGGCTATAGCGTATGATTCCGTAGCTAGGCTATAGCGTACGATTCCGTGGGCTAGGCTATAGCGTACCATTCCGTGGGCTAGGCTATCGCGTATGATTCCGTGGGCTAGGCTATAGCGTACGATTCCGTGGGCTATGCTATAGCGTACCATTCCGTGGGCTAGGCTATAGCGTACCATTCCGTGGGCTAGGCTATAGCGTATGATTCCGTGGGCTAGGCTATAGCGTACGATTCCGTGGGCTAGGCTATAGCGTACGATTCCGTGGGCTAGGCTATAGCGTACCGTTCCGTGGGCTATAGAGACCTTAAGATACCCCGGGTTTGGTTTACGGGTACGGGTACCGCCATTTTTGTTTACTCGTAATAGACGAAATCGGAGTTTCGACTGCACAACGGGTAGATATTACGAGTAAACAAAAATGGCGGTACCTGTACCCGTAAACCGAACACGGGGTATCTTAAGGTCTCTTAAGCCCCAATCAAACGAGAACGCAAGTCATCGCAAGTTGGCAGTCACGAATTCCTGTGGCGGTCTTTGAACTCCCCAAATTAACAAAATAAAGGTTTCGTGAGTGTTTTAAACAAGTTTTAACTTTGTCACGGTACATGATATTTTCGAGAAACTATTCAGGGCGGCTGGCTGAGATAGCGCGACTGCCAACTTGCGATGACTTGCATTCTCGTTTAATTAGGGTTTTAAGTCGGTTTTCCACAATGCGGAATTTTGCGCGCGGAGCGGAATTTTTCTTTGTCTTTTCTAATTAGTTCCACCCGAGAAATCACAAGACAAAGAAAATTTTCGCTCCGCGCGCAAAATTCCGCCTAGTGGAAAATCGCCTTTATAGCGTACGGTTCCGCGCGGGTTAGCGGTACGGATTCCACAAAACGTGACAGCCAGAATATACTGAAAGTTACGTAACGTGAGCCGCTCAGCGGGGACTCGTCAGGGCACCGCAATGCCAGTCAAACAAAAAAGATAAATGCAATTATTAATCTACAGTCGAAACCCCCTTAAACTTATATAAGGAGAACTTATAGTGAGGTTATGCAATAACCAAGCTTAACAACTAGGTAACCAGGCCTGGTATTTGATTGGCACAAGCTCATTGGCTAGGGCTGGGACGTAGAGCATTCAATAACACAACAGTCAACATTATCGCACTAGCGTCCGTAGCAGTTGCACGCTTCTTGGACCGTGGAAAATTACGTCCACCGTCAACCCTTAACTCAAGCTATAATAGTAAGTAGGTTTCTCTCTTTTTTCCACCAATTTCTGTAATTGGTGTGATAGGTGCAAACCACTCCGGGAGGGGCGGTCAGTTCAAGATACCAACTGGATGGATCTTAACCTGAGTCCAAGTATCACTACTACTCACTCCAAGGCCCCTCGTCGGTAAACGGTTTGCACCTGACCTTCCACATGGGTAAGTATGGTGAACGAAGGTGTTAATAAGGACTGGGTGGCTAATCATCCTTACTTGCAGCCAGCGGCTGAATAGCGAAGGACGCAGATCAACGTGGCCGTGTCGAGGCATATCAAAGGCGCTCCAGGCAGCCGCCATACGACACAGTTCAGACCACGGATCACAGCTAAAATGTTAGGTGTTGATTTTATGGAGGGAGGAAAACCGGAGAACCCGGCGAAAAACCCTCAAAGCACAGGAGAGATCAACTACAACTCTACTCACATGAGTTCCAAGCTCGACAACGGGGTCATTCCCAAGCGGTCACCCATCCAAGTACTAACCCCGTCTAACCGGGCTTAACTTTTTGGTGAGAGGCAGCGCGCTAACAGCACACGCCACCCGTGCTCCCCTATTAAGCGACACATTTTGGGACCTCACTGAGGTGTCCGCTTAAAAAGGGATGCACCGTGGAGGGTATACGCATGTGGTGAGCAGCTTTTGGTGTCTATTCACTGTTTTCACTAGCTATAATTCTATACTAAAGACTTAATTATTAACCGAGTGTGAGGTCTGTAGGGGAAAGTATTTGCCTGAGGTTTTCGTACAGACCGAGCGACGAAGGAGCGAGCTTTGTGCGATAAAACCGAAGGCAAATACTTTCCCGTACAGACCGAGCAAACGAGGTTAATAAGGAAGTTATTATATGGCTATTAGTTCATTTCATTTTTAAGTTTCAAGCGTTGTTTTCGTCTTCGGAGTATGCTGTTTATCTTACCTGTTAACTTTCTCGTGTCGCTACTTGGCCTTCTTGTTTACACCAGTTCGGCTTTTATTTGTCGTGTTTTTAGATAAACAGCTTTAAAGAAAACCAGCAGCAATGTTCTAGCACATTTTATTGTTCAGAATATTTGAATAAATATAACCAGTTCTCTTTTATTTGTATTCAAATCAACTCAGAAATGTTCTCCGCAAAACTTGCAGGGCGGAGAAAAAAGCGTATTGACCCGGACACAGATCAGAGGTGAATATCGTAAAATCCCGACCTCTCGGGAACCGATCAGCGTGCGTCGTTTTGCGTACGGACCGGAAATCAAACCCAGCAGCCATATAATAATAGAAGTGACTATCGCAAGGAAGTGCTGCCTGGTTAATAGTTGGTAGGTTGTTCAGCGACAACAATTCTTCACGTGGGATAAGACCATTGTGAAAAGCATTCAAGTACATATTGTCTCCTTGCACTAAGACTCGGTCGATAGTAGATGAATTCCAATCGTTCACTTGAATAGTTTGTGCTGTTAACAGCGCTGATACTCATAAAAGAGCACTGTTTTCCTCGAGACTGACCACTAAAACGTTCATGGCCTTCATGAATACTTCCACAAGCAAGTATAAAAGACATGATCAATTTATCTTACCGGATAGCGCACTTCGCTGCAGCCTCGTACCCAGGCTCTTTACTATTCTCATACCCATCTGTTGCAAGGTCAGGGGGGGTTCAGAACCAACATCTCGAAATCAGAAAATTGATATACGCAGCCATACATAGCTCGGCAAAAAGACTGAGCACGAGTAACGCATAGGTGACCCAAGAGAGATGTCAAGAATAGTGTACCAGGGAGCCAGCAAAAACAATCGATACAACACTAACCGACTTAAACATGTTCTCTCTCGGTTAATCTCAAGTGTTACTCGTTCATTTTGATATGATTTGTCCGCTTACCCAAGATAGGTGTCCGCTTAAAAGGGGTTGTAACAAGGGGTGAGTTATAGGAGGAGAGGGGAGGGGGGGGGGGGGAGGGGCTGTGCCCCCAATAATTTGGAAAACTACGGTAGCAAAAAACCACTACACAAATTTTGATTGTTTAATAGTATTATAGCACAAGTCTACGAATTCTACTGTACTTCGTGTAGGTTCTATTTAACGTTATTTAGAGTCCCCCCCCCCCCTCCCCCTCCCCAATAACCAAAACGTAACTGACGCCTTGGGTTGTAACTCTAGTGTTTTATTAAATAAATGGTCGGCTTAAAAGGGGTGTCCGTTAATAAGGGTTCAACTGTACCTTATACTAAAGCCATGTACCAAGCCTTAGGCGGTTGAAAATGTATTACAAAAGGTTACAACAATACGACAAAAATAGAAAAGATCGTTGTTTATACAACAACTCTAATATGAAGTGCAAATAGTGCAATTTTATGGTGAATTTACCTAATTTTGAAAAGGTGCGTTGAATAGAAAAGTATGTGAACGATTCTTAGTCCTCCATTTGGCCGTAATAATCGTCCATTATTTTTGTTTCCCGATAACTTGGTGAGGTAAGTTCATCGCTGAACATTCTACCGACTTGAAGCATCTTAATCTCTGAAATGGCGTCTCTTTCGCATGGGTAACTATGCAATAAACAACAAAATGTGAAAAAAAAGTTTAAAAAATAATGAAACTTATTATATGACTATTTTCGTGAGCGGTCCGGAACGTGAAATCCAGCAATTTGATTGGTTCCTGAGCGGTTCAGAATCTGCAGTTCCAGACCGCTGAGAAAATTTTATAAACAAAATGAAAGTCATGTCAGTATACATGCAATAAAATGGATAATAATTTCAGAACTACTCATTGTTGAAATATATCGTGCAGGTATGTTGTTAGAAATTGTGTTAAGCTTTCACTTGATGTATAGTTTAATTAAGTTTCCATGTTATGTGAAACTATTTAAAATGTTCAAAATGTTCGTAGCAATGTTCGTAATAATATGACATTTACTTCTCACAAGTATTATAGAATTTCAAATGCGTTTTTTTTCCGGCTTTTCCGACTCCCCCGGTAAACTTTTACTATACTCCTAAGCCCGCAAAGTACACTGGACCTGGACTACCAATATGGCCGCCAGTGGCTTCAAAATGTTTACTGCGGACTATAAAGGATGAGCAATCCAGTTATGTAGAAATCGGTGCTTTCACCTCTGCGACCTGGGTTCGATACCTGATCATTTCAGTTATCTGATTAAAATTTCGCGTTGGCCGCATGTGAGAAACGTGCTTCCAGTTTTGACTCTAAGTTTCCCTGATTAGAACACTGTTCTATTTTTTTAAACAAGTTTCGGAACTTTTTCGAAAATGTGTTTGGGAAACTTGTTTCAGTGTATCCCGGACTTAAAACTCACATGCATGTCAACTTCCGGGACCGCGTAATTTTGAAAACGGCTGTAAGAATAACAAAAATCTCAAAAAATCCAAAAAAATCCAAAAAAATTCCAAGAAATCATAAAAAAATCTTAAAAAATCTCAGAAAAATCCCAAAAATCGACCCACGAAATTTTGAAAATCTAAAATCTCGTACGTTTTTTTGGGAGTGAATCGCCCCTCGATTTTAAAGGGCAATAAGAGAGTATCTCCCGAACTTATTTTTTTGCCGCATAAGCCCTTTAAGACTGAGTTGTATCGAATAAAACTAACTTAATATTCGCTTCTTATGCACTTTGAGATTCTGTAACAAATATAAATAATTATACTAACCAGAGAGAGACAATAATTAAAACAATTGTGAAAAAAAAGCAAGCTGTGAGAAAAGCTATAGTTGCAATAATTCCTTTCTTTAGGTCTTTCACGCTTTGACGAGAAACTACAAAAAATATACATTGTCTTCAGGAAAAAATGTACGGCCATAAATTCATTCATTCATCTATTCATCTATTCATCTATTCATTCATTCATTCATTCATTCATTCATTCATTCGTTCGTTCGTTCGTTCGTTCGTTCGTTCGTTCGTTCGTTCGTTCGTTCGTTCGTTCGTTCGTTCGTTCGTTCGTTCGTTCGTTCGTTCGTTCGTTCGTTCGTTCGTTCGTCCGTCCGTCCGTCCGTCCGTCCGTTTATCTATCCATCGACAAGCAAGCAAGCAAACAAACAAGCAAACAAGCAAACAAACAAACAAACAAACAAACAAACAAGGAAGCATACAAGCAAGCAAGTAAAAAGGTAGTTATGTAGCTTACTGCTATTAATGTTTGGTGACAATGTGGACCTGACTTGATCTTTTTTAAAGGATATAGTGATTAATATATATTTTGAACTGTATTAGCAAATAATGAATAATTCAGTCAGTCATTTTACATACCTTCAGCCAGCTTTATACTTGACAGCCTGACAGTGTAATTGCCAAGTTTACCATCACTTCGGATATCGTTCTCAAGTTCAGTTAACGGTAATGATCGTGGTGTATTAAAAATAATTGTGACATCTGCAACAACGCTTCCCTCGCTAAAACAATAAAGAAGCAAAAGTACATCAGAATTTTACTAATGATATAATAATAATAATAATGATGATGATGATGATAATAATGAGGATGATGATGATGATGATGATGATGAGGATGATGATGATGATGATGATGATGATGATGATGATGATGATAATAATGATAATGATGATGATGATAATGATATTGATGATGATGATGATGATGATGATGATGATAATGAGGATGAGGATGATGATGATGATAATGATAATGAGGATGATGATGATGATGATGATGATGATAATGAGGATGAGGATGATGATAATGATAATGAGGATGAGGATGATGATGATGATGATGATAATGAGGATGAGGATGATGAGGATGATGAGGATGAGGATGATGATGATGATGAGGAGGATGAGGATGATGATGATAATGATGATGAGGATGATGATGATGATGATGATAATGAGGATGATGATGATGATGATGATAATGATAATGAGGATGATGATGATGATGATGATGATGATAATGATGATGATGATAATGAGGATGATGATGATGATGATGATAATGAGGATGATAATAATAATGATGATGATGATAATGATATTGATGATGATGATGATGATGATGATGATGATAATGAGGATGATGATGATGATGATGATAATGATAATGAGGATGAGGATGATGATGATGATAATGATAATGAGGATGATGATGATGATGATGATAATGAGGATGAGGATGATGATGATGATAATGAGGATGATAATAATAATGATGATGATGATAATAATGATATTGATGATGATGATGATGATGATGATGATGATGATGATGATAATGAGGATGAGGATGATGATGATGATGATGAGGATGAGGATGAGGATGATGATGATGATAATAAGGATGATAATAATAATGATGATGATGATAATAATGATATTGATGATGATGATGATGATGATGATAATGAGGATGATGATGATGATGATGATAATGAGGATGATGATGATGATAATGAGGATGAGGATGATGATGATGATAATGAGGATGAGGATGATGATGATGATAATGAGGATGATAATAATAATGATGATGATGATAATAATGATATTGATGATGATGATGATGATGATTATAATAATGATAATAATGATAATGATAATAATAATTATATTGATGATGATTATTGCAAATTGCATTTAAATATGCAGAATAGGAGACTTACCGAAAACCATTGACAAGAACCACAAGGAAGAAGCTATTACTTTGGTAAGCAGACGATATCTTAAAAAAGAACACATTACATTTGAGGGGTAGTTAATGTTTATAAAATGTAGTTAAAGTGATGTCAAAAATTATTTCCTAAAATCAAATGCGGAAATTAAGCATTTGTCTTTTGTTTTTATAGATAATAATTTTATCTGCAATTTGAAAAAAAGAAACATTCACAAGTAAGTTTTTCAAAGACAAATTAGAATTAAATAAATCCAAAAGACAATTGTTATTTCAAGGTTTTTATACGGTGTACATGAAGTGAAAAATTCAGTGGCATTTATATTCGTGGGTCGCGGAAGCACCTGAAAAGTGTGTGCGTGTATGTATGTATGTATGTGTGTATGTGTGTGTGAGGGGGGGGGGGGGGGGTAAGCACCGCCCAAAAGGGGCACCTTGGTTATTTTCAAAATAATTGTATAATTTAAGGTGGCTCCACACTGTTTCTTGAAAAATGGAAAATACAAGTTTGAGAGTCCAAACAAAACACGTGCATAAACAATTTGGAAAAAGAATAAAACTAAATGTTACGCATAGTTAAACAGTCTGACAATCAAAGCCTGTTACCAAATAAATAGCAACAGTTGTTGCTATGGCAACAATGGCGTTTCAAAATGGCTGCCAATTACCCTTCAAACTAATTTAATTAAACAAAAACTTTGGTGACCCCCAATTTTTTTTTCATTAAAACTTTTCTTGAAGTATGAGTAATCAATAGGTCGATTTAAAAAAAATTCTGTAAAACGAATAATTTTTTTTCCGGAAAAATCATGTTTGTTAATATTTAAAAAATTTCGTTCTACAGAATTTTTTTAAATCGGCCTATTGATTACTCATACTTCAAGAAAAGTTTTTTTGAAACGTCATTGTTGCCATAGCAACAACTGTTGCTATTTATTTGGTAACAGTTTTTGATTGTCAGACTGTTTATCTATGCCTAAAATACTCATTAATAATTCATGACGAAAATTCAAAAGAAATCAATACCGTAGCAGTGGTTGTAAATCGGATACAGCATCGTCCTGATTTACATAAACTTTAGCTTCGATTTTCTCGGCTAAAACAGACCGTATCCCCAAAATAGTTGGTGAACTTGATTACTTAGATGCATTTGTATTTTAAGAAAGATACAGCATTCGCATCCGAGCTGTATCTGATTTACTACGGCTCGCTTGCAGCTCGCCTTGTAAATCAGATACAGCTCGGCTGCTCTTGCTGTATCTATTACATAACATTTAGTTTGATTCTCGTTGTACGGTTGTAACTTCCATTTGAACTCCGGAACTTTCTGGTGTACATCCAGTATTTCAAGGCTGCATGCGCTGTGTAAATAGCCATATCTCGTCAAAAGTAAATGGAAACGAGGAGCAATTGAAAGAATATTATCCCACCAAAGTGTTTTGTGCATTCTAGGTTTACAATTTTAGTCTTTCTGTTAAGAACTCTCCTTATTGACTTCATCTTCTTCTATTTGGCTAGTCATTGTTGTAATAATGTTATAATTGTTCAAACAGCAGCACAAGTTCTTATAGCAGGAGCCTTCCAAAGTCGAGAAGACAAATAAAGTTTTCCATCGCTGAAAAATACGCCAGCGTTTTGGTTAGGAGCGGAAAATTTAGGAACTGGGTACTAATGCGGAGCGAAAAAGTGCCGGATCTTACGTTCACACGACACAGCCAAGGGTTCCGTTTTCATCTCGCTCCGTCTAGAGTTTCCAAAACTCTCCGGTTAGAGCGCTGTTTTCACACAACCTCAATCCGGTGCCGTGTGAACGCGACGGCGTTTTGTGACTTTTTAGCGCCTTTTTCAACTCGCTCCGGACTCGTGTGAACGCAACGGCGTTTTGTGACTTTTTAGCGCCTTTTTCAACTCGCTCCGGACTCGTGTGAACGCAACGGCGTTTTGTGACTTTTTAGCGCCTTTTTCAACTCGCTCCGGACTCGTGTGAACGCAACGGCGTTTTGTGACTTTTTAGCGCCTTTTTCAACTCGCTCTGGACTCGTGCGAACGGGGTCTAAAACACCAAAAACGCCAACGAATTTTTCACTTCATTAATACAAGAATAAACAACTTACAGCTGAGATTAAGTTTGATTTCAAGCTGATGAAAACAGGACTGCTAGAATCTTTTAAATCAACAGTAAACTTTATATCAACAAGTTTGAATGTTGCCCTGTAAGGAACGCCTAGAAAATAATATAAAAGAAAAGTTTCAAATGATCTGCAAGTCAGACATGTATTAAAGTGCTAACGAAACAAAAAAACAAATGCATTAGTCCACTCTGTTCGAGTGTCTGGTATGCGTTAAAATGACTATGAAACGAAATTTCACTTTAGTTTTTTAAGATTGTATTTGGAAGAACACTTAAGATAATGAAAAATGGCTTTTACATGCCTTTCAAATCTTATCCCATTCCTCGAGTTATTGGCTATGCAATTTGAGCAATGACGTCACACGTTGTATGTGGGAGAAAACGGAAAATCAGTCATATCTTTGGATTGGTTTAACTACACGAAACCACCCATTGCAGATGTAATTAGACGATACCCCAAGGAAAATGTCCAACGTTTAATTCAGTTTAGTTAAACCAATCCAAAGATATGACTGATTTTCCGTTTTCTCCCACATACAACGTGTGACGTCATTGCTCAAATTGCATAGCCAATAACTCGAGGAATGGGATAAGATTTGAAAGGCGTGTAAAAGCCATTTTTGTTCGAGTGTTTGGTATGCGTTCAAATGCCTATATATGAAACGAAATTTCAGTTTTTTAAAGGGGATTGGCAACAAAAATTAAGTTTGTCTAATTTGAAAGAACTCATAAAATTGTAATAGGTCATCCTTTACAACTTTTTCGTATCTTTCTGCGTTTTCAAGATATTTCAATTTGTTTCATATGTAAATGAGATGGTCTGTGACGTCAGGAGTGGGGTAAAATATTTTCATACAGAGCAAAATCACTTACATATCTAACATGAAATGTTCAGCGTCGCAAGGAGTTTTTATGTGCACAGTTTCAAATGATTTCGCTGAACAAACCTAAGAGATATAACTGGTTTTGCTACATGTGAAAATATTTTACCCCACACCTGACGTCAGAGACCATCTCATTTACATATCAAACAAATTGAAATATCTTGAAAACGAAGAGAGATACGAAAAAGTTGTAAAGGATGTTCTATTACAATTTTATGAGTTCTTTCAAATTAGACAAACTTAATTTTTAGTGCTATTGCCCTTTAAGATTGAATTTGGAAGAACACCTAAGATAATGAAAAATGGCTTTTACATACCTTTCAAATCTTATCCCATTCCTTGAGTTATTGGCTGAGCAATTTGAGCAATGACGTCACACGTTGTATGTAGAAGAAAACGGAAAATCAGTCCTATCTTTGGATTGGTTTAACTAAACTGAATTACCGGTAAACGTTGCAAATTTTCCTTGGGGTATGGTCTAATTACATCTGCAGTGGGTGGTTTCGTGCAGTTAAACCAATCCAAAGATATGACTGATTTTCCGTTTTCACCCACATACAACGTGTGACGTCATTGCTCAAATTGCATAGCCAATGACTGAAGAATGAGATAAGATTTGAAAGGCGTGTAAAAGCCATTTTTCATTATCTTAGGTGTTCTTCCAAATACAATCTTAAAAAACTGAAGTGAAATTTCGTTTTATAGGCACTTTAAGAGCAATTTACATATTAGATTTCAAGTGGCAGAGTCGAAGGCATCACATATAATAGGCTTTTATTTCTTTTACCTTTAACACACTGTCCTGTCTTGTCTTTATATAATCCTTCGTTACAGTTACACTTGTATGAAGTGACAGTATTGACACAGAACGATCCAGTTGGACAAATAGAAACTTGTAAACACTCGTCAACATCTGCAAAAAAATAGAAATATCCATAAGTGCTGCATAGGCAGTGTTTTGGTATAAAAAAGTGTAAATCTTAAGTACTGACGGGATTTTTTAATCGCTATTTCAAAGACAGCAATAACCATACACTACTAGGCATGCGCTAAAACGTCGCACAATAGACGAATTTAATTCAGACGAATTTAATTTGAATTAATTTCGTCGGTAATGCGACGTAAATGCGACGTCGAGTTAAACGTCGAATTTCAGTCGAATTTAATTGTCTTTACTTGGACTCGTGGAGCCTGAAAACGACTTCTGGAAAACATGGCGCCGAATTGTCACAGATAGAAGAGAAATATTTTATTCGAAGCGACGATAATTCGTCGCGTAACTCGAACACGCATTATCGTCGCATTATCCGTCTGACTCAGACGAATTTAATTGCCCAGAGTGTCGCATTTAATCGAGTTATATGTCACAGTTTCGTCGAATAAAATTCAAACAATTAAATTCGCCTGAATTAAATTCGTCTATTGTGCGACGTTTCACGCAGGCCTTACAGTCAGGCAGATAGGAGGAAAAAAACTCACCATATCGAGGGGCAATTCCATTTTGCCTTAATCTTGTGCCTTGAAGGTTAGTAAGTACATTTCTGTATGTCGGCGGCGTTCAAATTTCTTGAGGGCTCCTGCCAACACGTTTTTCTTTGACAGTTCGGCGATTGTTGTGTTTTGTTAAAAATGGCGTCGGAGAGGCAGTGAGCCCGCGATTTTTTGACCATCGCGGTAATAATTCGTTAAGTGGGTTGAAGGTTCATGTCTCGCTAGCTAAATTAATCGGAGCATTTTTTTCTCACAACGTAAACCCCTATCCCGTCCTGTCCCAAGTAAACCACAACCGATCCACTGTGGCCCCTGTCGGAACCCTGTAAACCCTGTAAACCTTGTAAACCCTGTAAATCTTGTAAACCCTGTAAACACTGTAAATCTTGTAAACCCTGTAAACCTTGTAAACCCTCTAAACCCTGTAAACCTTGTAAACCCTGTAAACCCTGTAAACCTTGTAAACCCTGTAAACCCTGTAAACCCTGTAAACCCTGTAAACCCTGTAAATCTTGTAAACCCTGTAAACCTTGTAAACCCTGTAAACCCTGTAAACCTTGTAAACCCTGTAAACCTTGTAAACTCTGTAAACCCTGTAAACCTTGTAAACCTTGTAAACCCTGTAAACCCTGTAAACCTTGTAAACCTTGTGAACCTTGTGAACCTTGTAAACCTTGTAAACATTGTAAACCTTGTAAACCCTGTAAACCCTGTAAACGTTGTAAACCCTGTAAACCCTGTAAACCCTGTAAACCCTGTAAACGCTGTAAACCCTGTAAACCTTGTAAACCCTGTAAACCTTGTAAACCCTGTAAACCCTGTAAACCTTGTAAACCCTGTAAACCCTGTAAACCCTGTAAACCCTGTAAATCCTGTAAACCTTGTAAACCCTGTAAACCCTGTAAACCCTGTAAACCCTGTAAACCTTGTAAACCTTGTAAATCCTGTAAACCTTGTAAACCCTGTAAACCTTGTGAACCTTGTGAACCTTGTAAACCCTGTAAACCCTGTAAACCCTGTAAACCTTGTAAACCTTGTGAACCTTGTAAACCTTGTAAACCTTGTAAACCTTGTAAACCCTGTAAACCCTGTAAACGTTGTAAACCTTGTAAACCCTGTCAACCCTGTAAACCTTGTAAACTTTGTAAACCCTGTAAACCTTGTAAACGTTGTAAACCTTGTAAACCTTGTAAACGTTGTAAACCTTGTAAACCTTGTAAACCCTGTAAACCCTGTAAACCCTGTAAACCCTGTAAACCCTGTAAACCTTGTAAATCCTGTAAACTTTGTAAACCCTGTAAACCTTGTAAACCTTGTAAACCTTGTAAACCTTGTAAACCCTGTAAACCCTGTAAACCCTGTAAACCCTGTAAACCTTGTAAATCCTGTAAACTTTGTAAACCCTGTAAACCCTGTAAACCCTGTAAACCCTGTAAACCCTGTAAAGCTTGTAAACCTTGTAAACCCTGTAAACCTTGTAAACCTTGTAAACCCTGTAAACCTTGTAAACCTTGTAAACCTTGTAAACCCTGTAAACCTTGTAAACCTTGTAAACTTTGTAAACCCTGTAAACCTTGTAAACCCTGTAAACCCTGTAAACCCTGTAAACCCTGTAAAGCTTGTAAACCCTGTAAACCTTGTAAACCTTGTAAACTTTGTAAACTTTGTAAACCTTGTAAACCTTGTAAACCCTGTAAACCCTGTAAACCTTGTAAACCCTGTAAACCCTGTAAACCTTGTAAATCCTGTAAACTCTGTAAACCCTATAAACCCTGTAAACCCTGTAAACCTTGTAAACCTTGTAAACTTTGTAAACCCTGTAAACCCTGTAAACGTTGTAAACCCTGTAAACCCTGTAAACCCTGTAAACCTTGTAAACCCTGTAAACCCTGTAAACGTTGTAAACTTTGTAAACCCTGTAAACCTTGTAAACCTTGTAAACCTTGTAAACCCTGTAAACCTTGTAAACCCTGTAAACCCTGCAAACCTTGTAAACCCTGTAAACCCTGTAAACCCTGTAAACCCTGTAAACCCTGTAAACCTTGTAAACCTTGTAAACCCTGTAAACCTTGTAAACCCTGTAAACCCTGCAAACCTTGTAAACCCTGTAAACCCTGTAAACCTTGTACACCCTGTAAACCTTGTAAACCTTGTAAACCACAGAATGGGTGGGTGTGCTTAGGAGTTATTTCTATGTGTGTGTAATATATACTGTGTGGGTATAATTTATTTAAAAATGTGGGTATGTGTACTTCCCTCTGTATTTTTTTCAACATGATTTTGCTACAGTATCACTTTTATCGTACCCGATGGATCTACCACCATGCGCTCTGGCATGCGTATATCTTTTATGAGTTCTTTGTTATCTAGCTATTTTATTATTTATTTTTTTTGGGGTGGGGGGGGGGTGCAGGTGTGCAACATTAACATTAACAGTGACGGTTACAAGTTGACCATCATGGATTTTTAATGACTTTAATATAGCCATATTCATTTGGCTAGGCTAATTTTTAGGGGGAGGAGTTGTACCATTAAGGGATCGCAGGGATGATGTAAGCGAGGCATAATAACATCATTTATTGAATATTTATTAACGTTTTGTACAATTTATTCCCGCTTTGACGTTTTTAATATGTTGAAACTTGTTTTTGTTTAATAAATATTCAATAAATGATGTTATCATGCCTCGCTTATATTATCCCTCCAATCCCTTAATGGTATAACTCCTCCCCCTAAAAATCAGCCTAGCAAAATGAACATGGCTATATTAAAGTCATTGAAAATCCATGATGGTCAACTTGTAACCGTCACTGTTAAAGATGCACAGCTGCACCACCCCCCAAAACAGCTAGACTAACAAAGAACCCATAGAAGATATAAGCATGCTAGAGCGCATGGTGGTAGATCCATCGGGTACGATAAAAGTGATACTGTAGCAAAATCATGTTGAAAAAAATACAGAGGGAAATACACATACCCACATTTTTATATAAATTATACCCACACAGTATATATTACACACACATAGACATAACTCCTAAGCGCACCCACCCAGTCTGTGGTTTACAAGGTTTACAAGGTTTACAAGGTTTACAAGGTTTACAAAGTTTACAAAGTTTACAAGGTTTACAGGGTTTACAAGGTTTACAAAGTTTACAAGGTTTACAGGGTTTACAAGGTTTACAAAGTTTACAAGGTTTACAAGGTTTACAGGGTTTACAGGGTTTACAAGGTTTACAAGGTTTACAAGGTTTACAAGGTTTACAAGGTTTACAAGGTTTACAAAGTTTACAAGGTTTACAAAGTTTACAAAGTTTACAAAGTTTACAAGGTTTACAAAGTTTACAAGGTTTACAAAGTTTACAAAGTTTACAAGGTTTACAAAGTTTACAAAGTTTACAAAGTTTACAAAGTTTACAAAGTTTACAGGGTTTACAGGGTTTACAGGGTTTACAAAGTTTACAAGGTTTACAAAGTTTACAAAGTTTACAAAGTTTACAAGGTTTACAAAGTTTACAAAGTTTACAAGGTTTACAGGGTTTACAGGGTTTACAAAGTTTACAAAGTTTACAAAGTTTACAAAGTTTACAAAGTTTACAAGGTTTACAAAGTTTACAAAGTTTACAGGGTTTACAGGGTTTACAAGGTTTACAGGGTTTACAAGGTTTACAAGGTTTACAAGGTTTACAAGGTTTACAGGGTTTACAGGGTTTACAGGGTTTACAGGGTTTACAGGGTTTACAGGGTTTACAGGGTTTACAGGGTTTACAGGGTTTACAAGGTTTACATGGTTTACAGGGTTTACAGGGTTTACAAGGTTTACATGGTTTACAAGGTTTACAAGGTTTACAGGGTTTACAGGGTTAACAAGGTTAACAAGGTTTACAAGGTTTACAAGGTTTACAGGGTTTACAGCGTTTACAGGGTTCCGATAGGGGCCACAGTGGATCGGTTGTGGTTTACTTGGGACAGGACGGGATAGGGGTTTACGTTGTGGAAAAATAATGCTCCGATTAATTTAGCTAGCGAGACATGAACCTACAACCGTTAAGTGCTTCAAGTAATCGCTGTTTTTGAGTATACGAAAAATTTTACAAACAACATGGCGCCTGTTAATATCGCTGCAAGCTGTTGTAAAACGTTGTCGGATAGCTCACTCAAGAAATTTAAACCTCGCCGACATGGAAAAATGGATTTAATAGGTGTTGAACTACAATTCTAGCATGGAATGAAATTGCCCCTCGATATGGTGAGTTTTCATTCATTTTTGTCCCTCTATCTGCCTGACTATTACTGTACGTAACAAGTCATGAAAAAACTAAATCCCTAGGAAACTACCTTAAGGGTGTTCAGACATATTTATTTTGACCCGTTGCTAGGGAAAACTTGATTTGACCACAGAGCTTCTAGAGCTTTACAAATTTGATCCCCATGCTAGAAATGCTAGATATTCTGCACGTAGTATATATGAATGAAGTTCTTTCGTTTGATGACGTCATACAGTGACGTCATTGTGACGTCACTGAGATATGAAAAAACCTATAATTTCCGCCAACTTAAAAGTTTTGCTAACTAAAGAAGTTTCACTAGAACCAGAATTGTTATATGCAAAAAAGTACGCATGCGTTTCTCAATTGAACAACTCTTAATGACTTTATGGCCGTTTTAATGAAATTTTAAGGGATATTTTTAACAAAAAATAGAATATAATTGGCATTTTTGGCTTATTCATAAAATCCATGCGTACTTTTTGGGAGACATGTTTTACCTAGGTGTAAACGAAAGAAAAGTAACGATTCGATAAATACCCGCGGAAATTATAGGAATCTGGTGAGCTCATGTTTTTGCGACTAATGCCACTCAACCTAGCCTGAAAGAATCAGGCGCGAGCCCTCATCCTGCCTCCTGCCTGTCGGAGCTTGCCAGCTAAATTGCGAGTTCAGCCGTGGTTCCAAGCCAAGAATGCTCGAAAAGTCGTCTTATTCTACATACAAAGTTAAAAGTTGATGTCCACTGTCTTTGGAAAGTTTGATTTATGGTTCATCAGCTCTGCCGATTACTAAATTCCGGCATTCAATACAAATATTTCGACGTGACGAGGTCCTTCGTTTATTTTTCCATCTATCGCCGTCTGTGTACCGAAGTTCTTCAACTCTCCAAGTGTTTTTTGCCAGCGCCATTCTACAGCAAAGGAATAGTTTTCTTTTGTTTTGGTACTTTTTCTCACAAACTAGCTCGGCTCTTTTCGTTTTTTTTGTTATGATTTTATACCTTTTTGCAGTGTATATGTTTTTGTGAAAAGATTTCTCCGACCGGAAGTAATGTCCTTAGCAACCGGTTGCCTAGCAACGAAATACGTCCGAACACCCTTAATAAGAACTTCAACTCCCCCATTTATTCTTATACGTTTGTTACATATTATAAGCAGTGCTGTAAAAGTTACATAATTTTTGTAACTAGCTACAGTTACAGTTACATCGTTAGAAAAGTAACTAGTTACCGATAAAAGTTACAATGAAAAGAAAGTAACTAGTTACAGTTACAAAGTTACTTCAAAAATTTTGTAACTAGTTACAAAGTTACATTCCATTGTCCGTGTTACTACAAAGAAGTTACTACTTTTTAGATACCAGTACCATAATTATGTTTTTACAGCTAAATGCCTAAATATAGTTGTCACTAAGCAGAAATAGTCAAATGTGTACATAATGTACCTTTATTATTATATCAAAACCATTTTTATCAAGAAAGAATGACATCCTCAACTGAATATCAGTAACTATACTAGTCACATTTTTGAACCAAATATTGTAACTAGTTGCAGTTCTTTAAAAAAGTAACTAGCTATAGTTACTTCTTCAAAAAGTAACTAGTTTCAGTTAGTTACTTAAAAATGTAACTAGTTACTGTAATTAGTTACTTGTAACGAAGTTACACACAGCACCGATTATAAGATATATCTTACACCAACCTTCACAATATGTTCCGTTTCCAGTAAATCCATTGTTACAAGAACAACTGAAACTTCCTTCCAATTCAATACAAGTAGCATGTTGAGAACAAGGTGATTGAGAACATTCCTTTATATCTAGAAAAAAGAGTTCATTTTCTATTGAAAACTTTCTCTTGCATTTTAACAGCAACTTCACAAACTCGTGTTTCATTACACAATCATTGACAGCCGCAGTATTGAATTTAATACAAACGATAAGAACCAACCTTCACAATGTGTTCCATTTCCAGTAAATCCATTGTTACATGAACAACTGAAATTTCCTTCCAATTCAATACAACTAGCATGTTGAGAACAAGGATTAGGAGACTGAGAACATTCCTTTAAATCTAGAAAAAAGAGTTCATTTTCCATTAAAAACTGTTCTTTCTTTTCCAGTTCTGTCCTTCCCTTCCCTGCACTGCACTGTCCTGTCCTTTCCTGTCCTGTCCTTTCCTTCCCTGTCCTGTACTTCATTGTCCTGTCCAATCCTTCCCTGTTCTGTCCTTCCTTGTCCTGTCCTTCCCGGTCCTATCCTTCCTTGTCCTATCCTTTCTTGTCCTTCTTTGTCCTGTCCTGTACTGTCCTTCCCTTCCCTGTCCTTGCCTTCCCTGTCCTTGCCTTCCCTGCCCTTGCCTTCCCTGTCCTGTACTTCCCTGTCGTTGCCTTCCCTGTCCTGTACTTCCCTGTCCTGTACTTCCCTGTCCTTGCCTTCCCTGTCCTTACCTTCCCTGTCCTTGCCTTCCCTGTCCTTACCTTCCCTGTCCTTGGCTTCCCTGTCCTTACCTTCCCTGTCCTTGCCTTCCCTGTCCGGTACTTCCCTGTCCTGTACTTCCCTGTTGTTGCCTTCCCTGTCTTGTACTTCCCTGTTCTTGCCTTCCCTGCCCTTGCCTTCCCTGTCCTTACCTTCCCTGTCCTTGCCTTCCCTGTCCTTACCTTCCCTGTCCTTGCCTTCCCTGTCCTGTACTTCCCTGTCCTTGCCTTCCCTGTCCTTCCCTTCCCTGTCCTTACCTTCCCTGTCCTTGCCTTCCCTGTCCTTACCTTCCCTGTCCTTGCCTTCCCTGTCCGGTACTTCCCTGTCCTGTACTTCCCTGTCTTGTACTTCCCTGTTCTTGCCTTCCCTGTCTTGTACTTCCCTGTCCTTGCCTTCCCTGTCTTGTACTTCCCTGTCCTTGCCTTCCCTGTCCTGTACTTCCCCGTCTTTGCCTTCCCCGTCTTTGCCTTCCCTGTCCTGTACTTCCCCGTCTTTGCCTTCCCCGTGTTTGCCTACTCTGTCCTGTCCTTTCCAGTCCAGTCCTTTTCTGTCCTGTCCATTCCTTTCCTTTTCTGTCCTGTTCTTTCCTTTCCTTTCCTGCCCTGCTCTGTCCTGTCCTACTCTGTCCTGTCCTTTCCAGTCCAGTCCTGTCCTTTCCAGTCCAGTCCTGTCCTTTTCTGTCCAGTCCTGTCCTTTTCTGTCCTGTTCTTTCCTTTCCTGCCCTACTCTGTCGTGTCCTTTCCAGTCCTGTCCTGTCCTACTCTGTCCTGTCCTTTCTAGTCCAGTCCTGTCCTTTTCTGTCCAGTCCTTTCCTTTTCTGTCCTGTTCTTTCCTTTCCTACTCTGTCCTGTCCTTTCCAGTCCTGTCCTTTCCAGTCCTGTCCTGTCCTTTCCAGTCCTGTCCTGTCCTACCCTGTCCTTTCCAGTCCTGTCATGTCTTTTTCTGCCCTGTCCTTTCCTGTCATGTCCTTCCCTGTCCCGTCCTTCCCTTCCCTGTCCTTCTCTTCCCTGTTCTTCCCTTCCCTTCCCTGTCCTTCCCTTCTCTTCCCTTCTCTTCCCTTCCCTGTCCTTCTCTTCCCTTCTCTTCCCATCTCTTCCCTTCTCTTCCCTTCTCTTCTCTTCACTTTTCTACAGTTGATGTAAATTATAGAACATATCTGGAACCAACCTTCACAATGTGTTCCGTTTCCAGTAAATCCATTGTTGCATGAACAACTGAAATTTCCTTCCAATTCAATACAACTAGCATGTTGAGAACAAGGAGATTGAGAACATTCTTTTACATCTAGAGAAAAGAGCAAATGGAGATGAAAATATGTTCAGAAGCATGGAAGCGTAGATAATTAAAGTGAGATCTATTTTAGCTAAAAAGCCAACTATAACTCAATCATTAACACCCATAATATTTTACAAATTTATTAATAATAAATTTAGGTTAATGTGAGGGAGTAAGAAATAATGTATCTCCTGCCTCATAGCGATCATTAGTGTAGTTTCCTGTGGCATGTGCAAGCCAGTGAACTCGATGATGATGTAAGATAAAATGTGATACCTGGAACGCTAACGAAGACCAAAAAGTGAGGCAGGTACGATTCAGTCTCCCACAAAATGTTTTTTACACGGCCGCCCGTCTTGAGCGAACTGCGAAGGCTCGAAAAGGTTTGAAAAAATTATTTATCAAATTATTTTGTCACACTAAACGTGCCATTTAATGGTTTCCCATTGTTGTGCAGGTGCTGTTGTTGTTTTATTTACTGTATAGCCAGTCCGAAATTATACAGTAAATTAAGCTCGGGTCTCGGGATGAAAATAGGCTGAGAAAACACGACGCCTTTTGCTGGCTATGATGAAAACAGCCAGCTGAAAAGGTGAGAACAAGAGTGAGAAAAACTATTGTTGTACGACTAAGTTTGAAGACGTATTGATACTTGATATCCAATGTCATTTTCTTATTTCTGCTCCTTTAATTCTTTGTTTCGAATGTGTTAAACGGCATTATGATATTTTAAGAAATAACTGACATGAACTAGATTGTTTATTTTTCACGTTTACTCATGGCTAGTTGTTGTTTTCGGTACGAATGCGGAATGCTTTTTAAACAAAAGGACACTGATGAAACTGGTACTAACCTAAACGGCATATTCTATACTAAGTTCGTGTTGATTTTTTGTATCCTCTTCGGAGTGACGAAACTCTAATATATATGGTTTATAATATAACGAAAATTTGATTTAATTTCTTCACTGACAAACTTCGTGCACGTTTTGTAAAGACAATGACTTTTATTACTATAGCAACAAATAGACAATCACTGCATAATTAGTTCGGCAGCATAGCACAACCAATTAAAATTTAAAATGCACGTTTAGCAAAGCGTGATAAAATGATTCAATAAACAATTTTTCAAACCTTAATAATTTCGAGTCTTCGCTCAAGACCGGTGTAAAAAAAAAATTTTTGTGTGAGACTGAATCGTACCTGCAAACCGCGCAGGGGCCTGGAACTTTTTGCCTCACTTTTTGCCCCCCGAATGACTGGACGTTAGCGTTCCAGGTATCACATTTTAACTGACATCGAGTTCACTGGTGCAAGCCTTGAATTTTATCGAGGACATGTCCTCCAATAATCGTCATTTGGCGGCCGATAGGGATTTTTTCCCCATAATATGAAGGACACTTTTGTCCACCGATGGAGTTTGGAGTTTTTAAATTTTCCCTATCGATCGAACGTATGATCGTAAGAAAATGTTCGGCAATAGAATATCCCAGCCAATGATTGAATTATCAGCGTGTAAATGTTTTGGCGGCCATTGCGGGATCAGCCCGGAAATTCAGCCTGGAAATGCAGGCACAACTGTGCTAACCATGTGTTCAAACACTGGCGGCCATGATTGTGCATTAAAATATGCAGAGGACATTGTTAAGTGTCGGAGTGAAGCGATCTGCATGTCCAAGCGAAGAAGATGGTCCTATATCTATATACCAGTCACTACTAACTAATACTATAGCACATAAATGACATAATATCATGTGAATGTTAGTCACTCTTTATCATGGATTTAGTCATTTCCGGACTGTATAGGATAACAGTTTTGTCCTAGCCGAGAGAAACATGTCCTTGGATAGCCTCATGGAAACTCATTATCGGAGGACATTTTTGTTAGACTTAGTTAATGTCTCTAAAATGGGTGATCCCCATTTTAGGCCACCGGACAGGACACCCGAGAGGTCCTCCTCGCTATCTCCTTTTGCCACAATTCATTACAAAGTCTCAGTTTGTATCATTAAAATACGACCGTGTTCATTAATATACATTAAACGCATATTATATGATATATCTCGTACCAACCTTCACAATATGTTCCGTTTCCAGTAAATCCATTGTTACATGAACAACTGAAATTTCCTTCCAATTCAATACAACTAGCATGTTGAGAACAAGGTGATTGGGAACATTCCTTTATATCTAGAAAAAAGGAGTTAATTTTACATTAAAAGCTGTTCTTTCTTTTCATGTCCTGCTCTTTCCTTCCCTGTCCGGTCCTGTCCCTTCCATTCCCCTTGCTTCTCCTCCCTTCCCCTCTCCTCCCTTCTCTTCCCTTCTCCTCCCTTCTCCTCCGTACTCCTCCCTTCTCCTCCGTACTCCTCCCTTCTCTTCTCTTCACTTCTCTTCTCCTCCCTTCTCTTCTCTTCACTTCTCTTCCCCTCCCTTCTCTTCTCTTCACTTCTCTTCTCTTCTCTTCACTTCTCTTCTCTTCACTTCTCTTCCCTTCTCTTCTCTTCACTTCTCTTCTCTTCACTTCTCTTCCCTTCTCTTCTCTTCACTTCTCTTCTCTTCACTTCTCTTCTCTTCACTTCTCTTCCCTTCCCTTCTCTTCTCTTCTCTTCACTTCTCTTCTCTTCACTTCTCTTCTCCTCCCTTCTCTTCTCTTCCCTTCCCTTCTCTTCCCTTCTCTTCCCTTCTCTTCTCTTCTCTTCTCTTCCTTCCCCTTCTCTTCTCCTCCCTTCTCTTCTCTTCTCTTCACTTCTCTTCCCTTCCCTTCCCTTCCCTTCACTTCTCTTCTCCTCCCTTCCCTTCCCTTCTCTTCTCCTCCCTTCACTTCTCTTCTCTTCTCTTTTCCTCTCCTCTCCTCTCCTCTCCTCTCCTCTCCTCTCTTCTCTTCTCTTCTCTTCTCTTCTCTTCTCTTCTCTACAGTTACAGTTGATGTATATTATATGATACTGTAGATATATCTTGTACCAACCTTCACAATATGTTCCATTTCCAGTAAATCCATTGTTACATGAACAACTGAAATTTCCGTCCAATTCAATACAACTAGCATATTGGGAACAAGGTGATTGGGAACATTCCTTTATATCTAGAAAAAAGGAGTTAATTTTACATTAAAAGCTATTCTTTCTTTTCCTGTCCTGCTCTTTCCCTCCCTGTCCTGTCCGGTCCCATCCCTTCCATTCCCCCTCCCTTCCCCTCCCTTCCCCTCTCCTCCCTTCCCTTCCCTTCTCTTCCCTTCTCTTCTCCTCTCTACAGTTGATGTATATTATATGATAGATATATCTCGTACCAACCTTCACAATATGTTCCGTTTCCAGTGAATCCATTGTTACAAGAACAACTGAAATTTCCTTCCAATTCAATACAACTAGCATGTTGAGAACAAGGTGATTGAGAACATTCTTTTATATCTAGAGAAAAGAGCAAATGGAGATGAAAATATGCTCATAAGCATGGAAGTGTAGATAATTAAACTGAGATCTCTAGCATGCTGAAAACAAGGTGATTTGAGACCACGTTTACACGGTACAGGAGGAAATCAAGACTGGTCTCGAATTAGTATGGTTCCACCTGTTTACACAGAAGAAAAATTCAGAACCGCTCTCGAATAAGTAATTAGCACGGTTTCACCTGTTTACACGAAAGAAAAATTCGGAACCACCCTCGAATTAGTACGGTTCCACCTGTTTACACGACAAAATAGGATGAATTTGAGACCAGTCTCGTATTCATCCCGTACTGTGTAAACGTAGCCTGAGGACATTCTTTTACAGTATATCTAAAAACAGTTCATTTTCTATTAAAAAATTTCTCTAACATTTTAACAGCAACTTCACAAACTTGTGTTTCACTACACAATTATCGACAGCCGCAGTATTGAATTTAATACACACGATAAGAACCAACCTTCACAATGTGTTCCATTTCCAGTAAATCCATTGTTACATGAACAATTGAAATTTCCTTCCAATTCAATACAACTAGCATGTTGAGAACAAGGATTAGGAGACTGAGAACATTCTTTTATATCTAGAAAAAATAATCCACTTTCCATTAACACATCATATTCATTCTGCTCATGTAACAAACTTGCAATATATTAAAAAAGTAATGTTCTGCCTTCAGTTCTTTCTTCTCCTGTTCTGTACTTTCCTTTCCTCCCCTTCCCTTTCCTTTCCTTCCCTCCCCTTCCCTTTCCATTCCTTTGCTTTCATCCCATCTCTTCTCTTCATTTCCATTCTTGTCATTTCATTTCATTTCCTTTCCTGTATTCTCTTCTTGTTCCATTGTCTTCATTTCTTTTCCTCTCTTCTCTTGATCTATCTTTTTCTATCCTCCCTCCTCCTGCCCTCCTCTTATCTTACACCTAATACATATTATATGATATATCTCGAACCAACCTTCACAATATGTTCCATTTCCAGTAAATCCATTGTTACATGAACAGCTGAAATTTCCTTCCAATTCAACACAACTAGCATGTTGAGAACACGGATTAGGAGACTGAGAACATTCCTTGATATCTGCAATAGAAAAAAGAAAAAAAAAAGAGTTAATTTTATATTAAAAACTGTTCTTTCTTTTCCTGTCCTTCCCTTCCCTTCTCTTCCCTTCTCTTCCCTTTTTCTCCTTTCGTCTCCTCTCTACAGTTGATGTATATTATACTAGAAATACATGAACACAACCCCTCGCCCACTTTTACATGCTTTTTTAAAACACCCACCCACCCCCTGATTAAAATAAGCACTCCTAATATACAGCCAATATAAAAACAAACAGATATAGAAACAAATTTAAATCCTTGGGATATTAAATTACAGAATTTATAGATAGGTCGATAGGATGACAAAACTGATTTAAATCATTTAATGAAAGTTGAACATA
Source organism: Paragorgia papillata (assembly GCA_035771165.1). NCBI lineage: Eukaryota > Metazoa > Cnidaria > Anthozoa > Scleralcyonacea > Coralliidae > Paragorgia > Paragorgia papillata. The sequence goes on along the minus strand of JAWNZC010000368.1, from coordinate 2,671,927 downwards.
TCAGAGCAAAACTTAGATTTCATTACTAATTCTGGTTGTAGAAAACATATTGTTTTTAGGAGGTTTCAAAAGGGATGGGATTATTTTTAGCAAGCCTTTAAATGGCTTCTCCATGCATGTTACATTTTGCAAAGGCAGAATTAAAAGTTAACAGCTCAAAACTTACATTTATAATAGAGTCTGAGATAAAAACAATTCAGTAGAATCGGATTCCAGAAAGAAGTATTAAACAGACAATGTTTCAGTCGAAAATTTGGAAACACAGCCAAGAAAACCGACAAAGCATGCACGTCCACCACGGTTTATAATATAAGCTAAGTTAGCTTTAGTTAAGCTGACTTATGGTTTGGACGAGCAAAGGGAAAGCACGAAAACGTGAAGCTGTATATTGTTTTAGGACATAAGGACAAAATACAAATTCCCTACCGTTAACTTTAAAATGATTTTGAGAGTTGAGACCACGGAGTGACAACACACACTGCAATTCAGATCGAGTTTTTGTTTACCATACGGCGTTTGGTTTCTTCAGGTTCTCTGGTTTCGCTTCAGGATATATTAAACCGGCTGTTTGTATCCTTTTCTTCGTTGTTCTCTTTTAAGTTAAGTAGAGCAGGCTCCATTTCGTTAAACATATATATGTATGTATTTCCGAGATTTATAAAATGGAAAAATGGACTCCACGCATATCGAGATTAGCACCCATTCTCGTAACCGGGCTCAGGGCCCTGCCTCCTCCACAGGCCCTATGACTATGAGAGGGCCTGCCAGATCCTGTAAACAAAATGGTGACCGATCCCATTATGCACAGCGAGACTAGGCCCTAAAGGCGATAGTTTTGAGAGGGCCGCTGTTCGACAAACGTACGTCCAAGTTCTTTTAACACTGTGACCCACCAGGAAATTCGGTCTAAACTTTCTTACAGATCATGACAATGAAGAAACCAGTATGTTTTAGAATTACCGACCTTCTGCCAATAATATTTTTAGCGACAAAAAGGAATTGAAGGGGAAAATATCTGCCGAACAAAAGCAAATTCGACGGTCAGGAAAGTAACAGGTTTGTCGTATTGTTTTTTGGCTTATTTAGCTATCGAAGACTGTCAACTGACCAAGAGTTAATGAGATTTAATTTTGTTAAATTGTAGGCTATGGTGTAGCGTAATTCAAGTTTCAGTTGTTTGGAATTGTGGAAAGCGAAAAAGTATAAACCAAACACCAAAGAGTCTCTGGGTAGACTAAACAAGGGGCTGTTTACATGGGAGGCGGGACGGGACGTTTGCCGGGATCTCACCATGCATGTATATCTCTCTTATTTATCCCGTTCCGTTTATATGGAAAGATGTTTGCCGGGACGTTTTTCATCCCAGTTCGCTCAGCCGGGATCCCGGCAAATCCAAGACAATATTTCTCATGTAAACACTCCGTCCCGCTTTGCCGGGACGATATTATGCTGACTTTGCAACATTTTGTCATGTGATGCAAAAACAAAAATGCCTAGTCGTTTGCCACTGCGAACGTTTTCTCAAGAAATAATCCACTGTAGAAGCTATCAAATATATTGGAAGAAAGATAATTCATCTGGCTAACAAAATACGTACAGTTTATCCGACCAAATAGCTTAGTTTTCTTAAAAAAAGAGAAATACCGAACATGTCCCAAATAATAGCGGCCGCTGTTTTGAAATTCTTTTTCGTATGTATTATAATCTGTCTTCTCCGAATGTTTTCTTGAGAAATAAACCACTGTAGAAGCTATCAAATATACTGGAAGAAAGATAATTCATCTGGCTACAAAATACGTACAGTTTTATCCGACCAAATAGCTTAGTTTCCCTAAAAAAAATAAAAATACCGAACATGTCCAACACGAACTAGAGATGCTTGTTGAACGTCCCGGGTGGTAGAACTCATGTAAACCCGGGATGAAAAACGTCCCGTCCCGCCTCCCATATAAACAGCCCCTAAAGTGTATTTTCGTTGATTATTCCGGCCGAAAGTTGACAAAGTTCAACCGTAATTGCTTTCTTCAACAATTCCTGCATTTTAAAGCTAGGATTCGTATGTAATAAGTCTTCAATGGCCTTCAAAATCTTCGGATATAGCCATGGTTATTAATGATGGTAGTTAATTATGCAAATTTATTCCGTGCCAAGTTTTGCCAAATTTTTTACAGGATCTGGCAGGCCCTCTAAACAGTGTGTCCTGTCCATGATGCAATAGGGCCTGTGGAGGAGGCAGCTCAGGGCCTTCGGCCCTACGCCCGGGCTCGGGGATGATAGATATATCTCGTACCAACCTTCACAATATGTTCCGTTTCCAGTAAATCCATTGTTACATGAACAACTGAAATTTCCTTCCAATTCAATACAACTAGCATGTTGAGAACAAGGTGACTGAGAACATTCCTTTATATCTAGAAAAAAGGAGTTAACTTTACATTAAAAACTGTTCTTTCTTTTCCTGTCCTTCCCCTCCCTTCCCTTCCCTTGCCTTGTCGTGCCTTGCCTTCCCCTTCCCCTTCCCCTCCCTTCCCTTCTCTTCTCTTCCCTTCCCATCTCTTCCCTTCCCTTCCCTTCCCATCTCTTCCCTTCCCATCTCTTCTCTTCCCTTCCCATCTCTTCTCTTCCCATCTCTTCTCTTCCCTTCCCTTCCCATCTCTTCTCTTCTCTTCCGTTCCCATCTCTTCTCTTCTCTTCCCTTCCCATCTCTTCTCTTCCCTTCCCTTCTCTTCCCTTCCCTTCCCTTCCCTTCTCTTCCCTTCCCATCTCTTCCCTTCCCTTCCCTTCCCATCCCTTCTCTTCCCTTCCCTTCTCTTCTCTTCCCTTCCCTTCCCTTCTCTTCTCTTCTCTTCCCTTCTCTTCCCTTCTCTTCTCTTCTCTTCTCTTCCCATCTCTTCTCTTCTCTTCCCTTCCCATCTCTTCCCTTCCCTTCCCTTCCCATCCCTTCTCTTCTCTTCCCTTCCCTTCCCTTCCCTTCTCTTCTCTTCTCTTCCCTTCTCTTCTCTTCCCATCCCTTCTCTTCTCTTCCCATCCCATCCCTTCTCTTCCCTTCCCCTTTCCCTCCCTCCCCCTCCCTTCCCGTCCCTTCCCGTCCCGTCCCGTCCCTTCTCTTCTCTTCTCTTCTCTTCTCTTCTCTTCTCTTCTCTTCTCTTCTCTTCTCTTCTCTTCTCTTCTCTTCTCTTCTCTTCTCTTCTCTTCTCTTCTCTTCTCTTCTCTTCTCTTCTCTTCCCTTCTCCTTTCGTCTCCTCTCTACAGTTGATGTATGTTATATAATAACATGTCTCGCACCAACCTTCACAATGTGTTCCGTTTCCAGTAAATCCATTGTTACATGAACAACTGAAATTTCCTTCCAATTCAATACAACTAGCATGTTGAGAACAAGGATTAGGAGACTGAGAGCATTCCTTTATATCTAGAGAAAAGAGCAAAAGCAGATGAAAATATGTTCATAAGCATGAAAGCGTAGACAATTAAAGTGAGATCTCTTTTGAATGTGGGATCTATTTTAGCTAAAAAGCCAACTATAACTCGATCATTAACACCCAAAATCTTATACATTAAACGCATATTATAAGTATCTCCCACCAACCTTCACAATATGTTCCGTTTCCAGTAAATCCATTTTCACAAGAACAACTGAAACTTCCTTCCAATTCAATACAACTAGCATGTTGAGAACAAGGTGATTGAGAACATTCTTTTATATCTAGAAAAAAGGAATTCATTTTCTATTGAAAACTTTCTCTTGCATTTTAACAGCAACATCACAAACTCGTGTTTCACTACACAATCATTGACAGCCGCAATATTGAATTTAATACACACGATAAGAACCAACCTTCACAATGTGTTCCATTTCCAGTAAATCCATTGTTACATGAACAACTGAAATTTCCTTCCAATTCAATACAACTAGCATGTTGAGAACAAGGATTAGGAGACTGAGAACATTCCTTTATATCTAGAAGAAAGAATTTACTTTCCATGAAGAAAGTTCGTGCACTTGTAGCCAACATGCAATATGTTCAAAGAAGAATGATTAAGTTCTTTTCCGTTCCTAGTTTTCCTTTTGTTGTATTTTTCCTTTTCCCATCTCACCTCTACTCTTCTCTTCTTTGCTTTCATTTCCTTTATTTTTCTACTTTTCCTTTCCTATGCTTTTTCCCTCTCCTTTCCTGTCCTATCCTGTCCTATCCTTTCTTTTCCTTTCCTTTCCTTTCCTATTCTTTCATTATATTTCTTTTCCTTTTCTATCCAATCACATTATAATTTAATGCTCTCCTATATCCTATCCTACGCTATCTTATCGTATCGTATTGTATCCTACACCACCCGATCATATGCTTTATTATCTCATCCTTTCTTACTCCTACATTATATTCCATTCCTATCCTATCCTATATAATCCTACCCTATGCCATCCTTCCCTATCCTAACCCATCCTATCTTATCCCATTCGATCCCATCCTATTCAATCTTATCCTACCATATCCTATCTTACCCTACGCTATCCTATCCCATCCTACCCTATCTCATCCTACCCTAGCTTATCCCATTCTATCACATCCTACCTTATCTTATCCCATGATATCCTACCCTATCCCATCTTACCCTATCCTACCCCACCCTACCCTATCCTAACCCATCCTATCACATCCCATCCCATCCCATTCCAACTTATCCTATCCTATCCCAACCTAGCTTATCCCATCCTATCCCTATCCTAACTTATCCTATCCTATCTCATCACAACCTATGCTACCCTATCTTATCACATGCTATCCTATCCTATCCTATATCGTCCTATCATATACTATTCATATCCTACCCGATCCTATCCTACCCCATCCTACCCTATCTTATTCCACCTTACCTATCCTAACCTATTTTATCCCATCTTATCCTACCCTACCCTACCCTATTTTTTCTTATCAAACCCTACCCTATCCTACCCTACGCATATCCTATCCCATCCTACCCTATCCTATTCCACCCTACCCTATCCTAACCTATCCTATCTTATCCCATCTTATCCTATCCTACTCTATCCTATCCTACACTACCTTATTCTATTTTTTCTTTTCAAACCCTACCCTATCCTACCCTATCCCATCCTACCCTATTTTAGCTTATCCCATCCTATCCTACCCTATTTTATCCTATCCTATCCTTTCCCTTCTTTTCTTTTCCTTACATTATATACTTATATATCTTGCACCAACCTTCACAATATGTCTCGTTTCCAGTAAATCCATTGTTACAAGAACAACTGAATCTTCCTTCCATTTCAATACAACTAGCATGTTGAGGACATAGACTAGTCGACTGAGAGCACTCCTTGATATCTGCAATAGAATGAATAAGAATATTCTACTAAGATACAGTAAAAACCCACATATAAGAACCTAGTGGTCAAGAACCTGTAGGCAAAAATATTTAGAGATGAGCCGATTATGAAAATTGCCGATTACTGAAGCCGATTGTTTGGTGGCCGATTAATACAAATAATCGGCCGATTAATCGGCATATTAGTGCTACGTTGTTGGTTACCAATCCCTGCGCAGTTTCGCAATGTTGTAGGGATTGCTAAATTGCAAGCAAGATTTTTGAAATATAACAGAAATGTTTCGTGATGGTTAGTTTTACGTGTTTTGAGAATCAATTTCGGTATGCGCTACGCTATTATCCGAGAAGAATTGCAATAAAAAGTAAAAAAAACACGAGACTGCTCGGCTGCTATATTTGCGAAGTTTGTAAACTTTGTGGCAAACATCCGAAATAACAAACGAACTTCGGAACTCTTCCGTCAAGAGTTATGTGAAACGCTCTGTAATCATTGTGAAGTAAGGACTATTGTGTTTGGGCTTATGCAGTTACGGACTTATGGTATGTGTTTGCGTCGTTCATGAAAAGCTTCATTTAAGACATGCACCGATTATTTTGCCGATTATTACACAATAATCGGCCGATTACCGATTATTTTAAATTGGCCGATTAATCGGCTTTGCAGATTAGTTTCCGATTAATCGGTTCATCTCTAAAAATATTGGCATTTAAATTCCTATAAAATAAGAACCTGTTGAGCCTAAACATTGGAACAGGTTCTTATTTGGAAAATCAGGAAAAACTAGAAAAAATATAACTGTTTTCATATGGCAACAAGACGGTGTAGAATCTCTTGTCGTTTCAATATTAAAATTTGATATACTGTACACAAATAATTGCCTGTATAATCATACATTCATATAGTTTCATACTTATATAGAGTACAGCAGACTCTTTAAGTGCCTATGAAACGAAAATTAAGTTTTGTCTTATTTGAAAGAACACTTAAAATGATAGAGTAAAATCTTTTGAAGTTTTTCGTTTCCTTGCTTCGTTCTTGAGATATTTCAGTTTGTTTGATATGCAAATTAAACATTTTAACGTCACATGTGCATATAATGAGTTGTTGAAAAAAGTTATATATCTTTGCTATTATCAAACCAAAACAATTCGAGGGAAGCATGTGCGTGTGTTTCGCCCAGAACACTAAACATGTAGATTTTCAAGTGATTATATTTGACAATAGCAAAGATATACAGGGTGAATAAAAAAAAACTGATGCCTTTCATATTCAAATTAGCCGCATAGCGGCTGTAATTTGACAGAAGTTCCCTAAATATCTCATGGGTATACGAAGCATATCAAATAAGTGAACCCTAAATATCTCATGGGTATACGAAGCATATCAAATAAGGTTCACTTATTTGATATTCACTTATTTGATATGCTTCGTATACCCATGAGATATTTAGGGTTCACTTATTTGATATCGGCTTCGTATACCCATGAGATATTTAGGGAACTTCTGTCAAATTACAGCCGCTATGCGGCTAACTTGAATATGAAAGGCATCAGTTTTTTTTTATTCACCCTGTATAACGTTTTTCAATAACTCATTATGCACAAAAAAGAAATGCCCGTATAAATTGTAATTTTTGCCAGAGTTTTCAGATTGTACATCAGATGTACTTAGACATTACTTCTCAAACTTCACAAAGCTTTATACGTTGAATTATGTATACAATGCGGCGACCGCCAAACGGCTGGCGGGGAAAAAATTTGTCGCGTGACTTCTCTGCCATTTCCCGTTTAAAGTGCATATAACGTCTGTGGGGATTTAACATATTTGTAATCTATGGATGCTCCTGAGAAAAATTGTAATATATCTTGTCAGGCGAAAATTTCATCTTCATAGACTTTTGTGCTGTTAAAGTTGACGGAAGTGATGTCATAGCATCTATACAAATACCCGCTATGACATCACTTCCGTCAACTTTAACAGCAAAAAAGTCTATGAAGACGAAATTTTCGCCTGACAAGATATATTACAATTTTTCTCAGGAGAATCCATAGATTACAAATATGTTAAATCCCCACAGGCGTTATATGCAGTTTAAGTGAATCTTAATATCTCTAATATAAATAAAACTCTAACTTTACCTTCACACAATGAGCCATTTAAAGTGTATCCTGAGTCACACTCGCATACAGCAATACCAGTTGCATTATTACAAACAGAATTATTAGTACAATTGCTCTCAACACAAGACTGAAACTCTAAAAAAGAGAGAGGAAAATGAGTAATCTAGTTGATTATACAAAAAAAAACAAGAGGACACAAGAGACTGCATATACCTTAGCCTGCGAGCATGCTCTTGTGGAGAGAGAGAGGGAGGGGAATGCTGGAGAAAGAAAGAGCCTGCAAGGATGTTATAGAGTTTTAGATTGCGTCCTAATTCATGACGCAAAATTCTCATTGGTCGGTTTGCCTTATTTCGTCGTCGTCGTCGTCGTCGTCGTCGTCCTCGTCGTCGTCGTCCTCGTCATCGTCATCGTCATCGTCATCGTCATCGTCATCATCATCATCATCATCATCATCATCATCATCATCATCATCATTTATTCGCCAAATAATAATAATAAATCATAGATATATATATATATATATAACATTGCATTTTAGAAGATAAATGGCAATAGGACCTCATGAAACCATTATCAATCATAATTATAACATAGCTTTGATATAGCAACGTTTTTGATTGGCTGTCGTGCGTGCTCCATAACTCGATGGAGCACGGCAAAAAAGCGCGGGAAAAAGTTTCAAAACAAAACTGAGTTTTAAATTGTAATAATTTTTTAGTGCTCTCCCAATTTCCCGCGTGCATCCGTAACTCGATGGAGCACGCTAAACCATGAGCCATTTCTTAAATGCAAATCTTAAAGTGTGTTATTAACTTACTCATAAAGGTGAGGTAATACGGGCAAAATTTTTCTTCAACTTGCAACGGGCAACGTAACTTTGTTGCATAGTCATAAATCATAAAACTAGTCATATTTAGGGGAACACGGGTGGCGTGTGCTGTTAGCGCGCTGCCTCTCGCCAAAAGGTTAAGCCCGGTTAGATGGGGTTAGTACTTGGATGGGTGACCGCTTGGGAATGACCCCGTTGTCGGGCTCGGAGTCATGTGAGTAGAGTTGTAGTTGATTTCTCCTGTGCTTCGAGGGTTTTTCGCCGGGTTCTCCGGTTTTCCTCCCTCCATAAAATCAACACCTAACATCTTAGCTGTGATCCGTGGTCTGATCAGTGTCGTTGGCGGCTGCTTGGAGCGCCTTTGATATGCCTCGACACGGCCACGTTGATCTGCGTCCTTCGCAATTCAGCCGCTGGCTGCAAGTAAGGATGATTAGCCCCCCGCCATTATCCTTATTTAGGCATAAATATCGAGAGAAAAAAAAACAAAAACTCGGTCTACCATCTGAGTTCCAGTGGCTCAATGATGAGGGCGTCCAGCTGGCATTCGGAAGGTTGTGGGTTCGAGTCCCGTCTGGAGCTCAGAGTTTTTCTCTCAGTTTAACTTACGACAGCTTGTACAGCAAAAACATACGAAAAAACTTTACCAAGTCAAGCTGAAAACACTAATAACGTACGAAAAACGTTTACTGAAAATAAACTGACACAATACGACTTGTAGCCCAACAAGTACTTGTGATACACGTACGGTTTGACTAGTTCCCAGGTATAAATATCGAAAAACAACCTCGGTCTACCATCTGAGTTCCATTGGCTCAATGATGAGAGCGTCCGTCTGGCATTCGGAAGGTTGCTTCGTTCTATGCAAGGGGAACCCTGTATCATTGAACTATAAGAAGACTGGAACGATAACTCAGGGGGGGGATTTTGAAGTCAGTGCCAGTCCCTTTGCAGGTAGCTCCCATCACACCGTCAGTCCCGTGCTTTTCATCCTGCCATATATTTTGTTTGGGACGATAACAAATTACTCCAAAACAACGGATTGAAATACATTGTTTTATACGTATGTTTTTAGAAATAGCATTGGCTTCAATTTGATGTATAGTATAAGTTTCCTCGTTATTTTAAACTTTTTAAAATGTAGTAAATGTTCGACCATATTTCGCTGGGAAATAACACTAAGAAACTTGTTGTAGTTTTTCTGAGTTTTGAGCTGAAATACTTAACGCTGAACGTTGGGCTATATATGAAACTTAAGCTATTGAAAAATGCTATTTGGTATAGAAACTTCAAGACTTTAGCTAAAAGGGAAATAGTTAAAAAATATAAAAACAACTGCCATTTTGTAACGTTCGGCAAACAAAATGGCAGTTGTTTTTATATTTTTTAGTTATTTCCCTTTTAGCTAAAATCTTGGAGTTTCTATACTAAATAGCATTTTTCAATAGCTTCAGTTTCATATACAGCCCAACGTTCAACGTTCAGCGTCAACATTTAAAGATTTTTGGCTTCATCCATTCATAGGGCTGACTTATGGAGTTAGCGTTCCAGTTTACTTAGAGTTCAATGCCCTGTATAAATAAAATTGTGTTATGTTATGTTAGTTCCTTGCACGGCTCTAGTGTTACTCTTGAGTTTTGAAAAGTATTGACAGTCCACGATTTTCAGGAGGGGAGAAATCTTTGTTCTAGTAAGTTCAGAAATTCTAATCTGCATTAATTTTGCATATTACAATAAATGTGGTTTGTCCAGATACACAAATGCTGCAAGTGGCAAACCTTTTTAATTATCAGCACTGACACTAGGGCTATGCAAGGAACTAGAAGAGGCACAAATGTATACTGCGAAACGTTTTAAAGGTTAACTAAACCTTTTGAAGTTATATTTTCTTCTGGAAGGGTTATCATCTAACTTAGCAAAGGTAAATATGAATTATATTGAAATATGAAAAATATGAATTTCGAGGTGAAGCAAAGAATTTATCAGCGAAGCCTTCTTAGGTCCTCTTGAAGCATGACCGCGTTTCTAGGAGACTGGGTACTCCATTGTCTCTGACGTCATATACCGGTAAAACCCACCGGTCGCCTTGTTGTTTGTTACCGGTATGACATCACAGGTTACTGGTATCAGTCTTTATTTCGACGCGGTCGTCGTTTACACGAGTTCAACAAAAGAAGAAAAAACTCAAACTTAGACAGTTCATAAAACTGGAACCGAGTGACTGGTTTCAATTATTTCATCAATCTCGTACCCAGACCCACGCGCTGCCCCCCCTCGCGAAGGCTCTGGGAAACCCTGGATCTCTGCATCGGATTCCCGACGCAGTGACGTCAGGCGCATTCCAAACATTCCAAACTCTCGTACCCAGACTCATGGTATAAACGGCTTGTCATTTTCCCAGCCTGGTTCCCAGGCCTCTCTTTTGAACGTCGGGCGGCAGACCGAAATTGTGATAGGCCTGGAATAAAATGTTTTGCTTGGCCCCAAATCTGGCCCCAAAACTGGCCCCAAAATATACAGGTACCAAACGGCCGTTTGGCGGAAAACCAAGGCAGATAACACTCACGTCGGTCTGCACAATTCTTTATAACATCATATAGCAAGGTTGGTCTACTGCCGAAACGTTAAAATAGCATATTTCGATTTGTATAAATGTGTTTCAACACAATCACTTCCTACGCCGAACACTACCTTATAAAGCCTCGTATGTAACAACCTTTTAACGTAATGTAAAACAAAGAAACCTACTCGTTTGCTGTCTGCTAGTCAAGAAGAAGTTTGTTTAAGTGCCCTCGTTCATAAAGATTAAAGAATCCGAGCTCCAGCAGGATTCATGATAGATGAAGATGGACATTTTCCGCTAGTCCTCTCGCTCGATCCCTATTCTGCGACGTCACCAAAATACGTTCGAGAGAAAAGAGGACTAGGAACTAGTCTGACATTTTCCCTCCTTTGGCAAATCTCGTGTATATTAAATCTCGTGTAAATCGTATCGTATCCATCATTAATCGTGAGGTGAACGAAGCTATGCTTTAAAAAGAATGCGACAGTCTAGTTTGTTGTTAAAGAGAGAACAGTATGATGTATAACAGCCATCGTTCGCGGAGTCGAAGACATCATAGCTGCATTGCCAAGCAGATTTCGGAAATTCATTATTTATCAACTTCTTCCCCTGGTGTTCGACTAGTCTACAATCTAAAACGAGGAACATCAGCGCAGTCTAGGAAGCACGGGTGGCGTGTGCTGTTAGGGCGCTGCCTCTCACCAAAAGTTTAAGCCCGGTTTGACGGGGTTAGTACTTGGATGGGTGACCGTCTGGGAATAACCCCGTTCTCGAGCTTGGAACACTCATGTGAGTAGAGTTTAGTTGGTCTCTCCTGTGCTTCGATGGTTTTTCGCTGGGTTCTCCGGTTTTCCTCCCTCCATAAAATCAACACCTAGGTATGTGATTCGTGGTCTGACATGTGTGTCATAAATGTGTCGTAGGGCGGCTGCTTCGAGCGCCTTTAATATGCCTTCGACTCTGCCACTTGAAATTTAGTAATGTAAATTGCTCTTGAGAAAAAGTGGGAAGAAGTAATTAAAATCTGTATTCTGTAAAGTGTTGTTTTAGTCATCTCTCCTTTAATAAACGCTCTCATGAAAGACCAGCTGGCGAAACTTAAGGCTGTTGAGACGATCGCAACATGAGTTACTATCACGATAATACATTATATTTTCGAATTCAAATGTGGTGTATTGCTGTTATTTGATTCGTCAAATTATATCAGACGTACGTTTATGGCAAATAGAGTGTACATTGTGAAATTCTTATTTTGTTGAATTTGTTTGAATTATTTTCATTGTTTCCTAAAGCCAATCAGAACGCTCGCATTTACAGAGTGTTCCGGAGCCACTAACGCGGGAGCGCGTGGGTCTGGGTACGAGAATGTTATTTCATCAGGTTTAGATTGAACTTTTCCAACTTTAACGGAAAATAGAATAACCTGGAAACGTATAATAGCCCTTTAAAGAAAAAATATGATTCGTACAACTTTTTTTCTATCAAGCCATCTTAAAGTGGTTCTCTGATGAAAATATTGTTGGCAATGTTTTTGCATAATCCTAAAGATGTTATGGTAGTTGGGAATCGTGCAAAGTTTCATTTCAAAATTCGTTGAAGAAAAGGTGATATTTTACGTGTACCTTGGAGCGCCGCCATTAAAGTGGCCGACCTTGAGAAGAATGGGTCGAGGAAGCTTATGACGCAATAACAACAATGACCCTTTTGTTGACAACAACAATGATCTTTTGTTTTTGTTGAGTCTATGACGTCATAAGTTCTCCTCGACTCATTCCTCTCAAACACGGCCAATTTAATGGCGGCGCTCCAAAATACAAACTTCGCACGTAAAATACAACTTTGTTTTTGAGAATTTCGAAATGAAACTTTGGACAATTACCAACTACCATAAAAGCTTTAAGATTACGTAGAAAAATCACCGACAATATTTTCATAAGAAAACCACTTTAATAAAAGTTATAATGTACCTGAAATGCTGTTTAGATCAATAATAAGTTCATTCGACGTCTCGTTGCTTGTATTCACGTGATTTTGTAATTCTTGCACTGGCGACGAAGTGGTCTCATTGAAGAGAATAGTAGCATTGACAACGACGCTTCCAAAACTAGAACCAAAAGTGATACAAATAAAAGAAACAAAAATGTTATCAAACTAGAAAGTACTTACACAACATTGTTCATGCTGGTCAACACAACATTGTATATGCTGGCCAACACAACATTGTATATGCTGGTCAACACAACATTGTTCATGCTGGTCAACACAACATTGTTCATGCTGGCCAACACAACATTGTTCATGCTGACCAACACAACATTGTTCATGCTGACCAACACAACATTGTTCATGCTGGTCAACACAACATTTTTCATGCTGGCCAACACAACATTGTTCATGCTGGCCAACACAACATTGTTTATGCTGACCAACACAACATTGTTCATGCTGACCAACACAACATTGTTCATGCTGACCAACACAACATTGTTCATGCTGGCCAACACAACATTGTTCATGCTGGCCAACACAACATTGTTCATGCTGGTCAACACAACATTGTTCATGCTGGCCAACACAACATTGTATATGCTGGTCAACACAACATTGTTCATGCTGGTCAACACAACATTTTTCATGCTGGCCAACACAACATTGTTCATGCTGACCAACACAACATTGTTCATGCTGACCAACACAACATTGTTCATGCTGGTCAACACAACATTTTTCATGCTGGCCAACACAACATTGTTCATGCTGGCCAACACAAAATTGTTTATGCTGACCAACACAACATTGTTCATGCTGACCAACACAACATTGTTCATGCTGACCAACACAACATTGTTCATGCTGACCAACACAACATTGTATATGCTGGCCAACACAACATTGTATATGCTGGTCAACACAACATTGTTCATGCTGACCAACACAACATTGTTCATGCTGGCCAACACAACATTGTTCATGCTGACCAACACAACATTTTTCATGCTGGCCAACACAACATTGTTCATGCTGGTCAACACAACATTTTTCATGCTGGTCAACACAACATTTTTCATGCTGGTCAACACAACATTGTTTATGCTGGTCAACACAACATTTTTCATGCTGGTCAACACAACATTGTTCATGCTGGTCAACACAACATTTTTCATGCTGGTCAACACAACATTTTTCATGCTGGCCAACACAACGTTGTTCATGCTGACCAACACAACATTGTTCATGCTGGTCAACACAACATTGTTCATGCTGACCAACACAACATTGTTTATGCTGACCAACACAACATTGTTCATGCTGACCAACACAACATTGTTTATGCTGACCAACACAACATTGTTCATGCTGGCCAACACAACATTGTTCATGCTGGTCAACACAATATTGTTTATGCTGACCAACACAACATTGTTTATGCTGACCAACACAACATTGTTCATGCTGACCAACACAACGTTGTTCATGCTGACCAACACAACATTGTTCATGCTGACCAACACAACATTGTTCATGCTGGTCAACACAACATTGTTCAAACTATATATTGGAAGCAAAATATCTACCTGAAACCATGCACAACAGAGGCAACGTAGAAAGGGTTGAACCGATATATATCGTCGAACTAGAAAAAAAAATAGATAGAACAAAATCGTTCATAATTAAAGGTATTTAATGCATGAAATGAAATGAATTGCATTGAATTGAACTGAATTGAATTGAATTGAATTAAAATTGACAATACCTGTGTAATTATGACTTGAACCAAGTTTATATAAGTTTCACTGAATGGATTAAAATAGTCAACTGTAAAATTTATATTGGTGACTCTGAACCGTATGTTATACCCAACGCCTAAAAATAAACAAATGATCAATTTTAATTGTCGAGTCTTCATAATACGTAAAAATATATGGAACGTATTTGTCAATATATGCTCGGGTCGACTGATAAGACTAAACCCTAACACTTAACCGTAGCCCCTTTAATTAAGAGTGTCTACGAAACCATGAATTGTAAAAGACTGGATAGAAAACTAATAGTCAAGTGGGGCGTTTTGAGTTATTTGATTGGTTAAATCGCATTCACTCAGTTTGAAAAATGGTTGAAACCTAGTTATCAAATTCATTAATAATTCATGACGAAAATTCAAAAGAAATTAATGTTTAATCAGCATCTTTAAATACGGATAAAACATTGATTAATAAAACATCAATGTTTTATCAAAGTTAATAGGCACTAGTGGCTCAAATTCAGCTTTTTCTCAGTTAAAATGATCTTATTTAACCTTTCCTGCGACTCTTAAACAAAGTGTTCATCATTTACACTTACAATTTGTAAGTTAAAATATTCACGTTCATATTTTAAATATAATAAGTAAGTTAAAATATTCACGTCCGATCTTTATGGGCATCTACAATGGCTCGCCTTCGGCTCGCCATGGTAAATGCCCATAAAGATCGGCCGCTCATATTTTAACTATTACTTCAAAAACTCATTAATAATTCATAAGGAAAACACAAAGGAAATCAGTACCAGGTCCGTAGTTTTATATCTGCATGATAAAGAAACCTCCTGATTTACATAAACTTTAGCTTTGATTTTCTCGGCTTAGACAACGTTATTTTTCAAACTTACTACGCCAATGAACTTACCAAATGGGTTGTTTTTTAAAGTGCCCCTGACGTCGACATTTTTTATTGTCTTATTTGGAAGAACTTTTAAAATGATAAAGTAACTTCTTTGGAAGATTTTCGC
Source organism: Paragorgia papillata (assembly GCA_035771165.1). Lineage (NCBI taxonomy): Eukaryota > Metazoa > Cnidaria > Anthozoa > Scleralcyonacea > Coralliidae > Paragorgia > Paragorgia papillata. The sequence continues at coordinate 2,656,298 of JAWNZC010000368.1, read as the reverse complement.
TTTTTCGCTTTGTTTTTGAGATATTTCATTTTGTTTGATATGCAAATGTCCGGAATTTACGTCACACATGCATAATGGTTTATCAGAAGAAGTTGGTGTACATGTATCTCTTTCATTCTCGAACGAAATCTTTTAAAATCGAGAAGTTTGGTGTTGTGGGGGAAACACTCACACATGTTATTCATACTTTAGTGTTTTTATTTAATGAACGCAAAGATATATAACATTCTCTGATAAGTCATTATGCATGTGTGACGTAAATTCCGGACATTTACGTATCAAACAAAATTAAATATCTCAAAAACAAAGCGAAAAAGCCAAAATCTTCCAAAGAAGTTACTTTATCATTTTAAAAGTTCTTCCAAATAAGACAATAAAAAATGTCGACGTCAGGGGCACTTTAAGCTATTTAAAACATTCGCGGCTGATAAAACACGGCTGCTCATGTTTTAAATATTACTTAAAAATTGTGATGTCACGAATGGCGGATAGGTGACCGTCTGGGAATACTTGGATAGGTGACCGTCTGGGAATAACCCCGTTCTCGAGCTTGGGACTCATGTGAGTAGAGTTTAGTTGATCTCTCCTGCGCTTCGAGGGTTTTTCGCCGGGTTCTCCGGTTTTCCTCCTTCCGTAAAATCAACACCTAGGGCTTAGCTAGGATCCATGGTCTGAACTGTGTCGTATGGCGGCTGCTTAAAGCGCCTTTGATATGCCTCGACACGGCCACATTGAAAAATCCTTAGGAGTAATTTGATTGTAAAGATACACGTTTGATGTATTCGAATTAAGGACCTTTAAACAATGAGAAATGTTAGCGCGACCAAGCAAGACTCTAACGTGTGACGTCACTAGACTCCTCCTTCGTTCCTAGACTCCGGACATTTTTATTATCAAGATATTGATGTTTGAACGTGGATTACAGTATTTTCCCTTGTCGTAATTAAAAAACCGACAGCACCATGAGATTCAGCGCATCAAGAAGTACGAAGCGGGTTCATAAAAAGAGAGTTGAATTTTTCGTTGCATAGGCACTTTAACAGGCAATCGTACAGTTTGTCTGTAATTTTGTATTTTACACTGGCTTAAGGCGGATTTCTAGTCCTCGCACGAAGCACAAGCTCGCTGCGAGTATTTTAGCGCTCGCGGCAGATAGTTGGAAATTTTGAACTATTTTTTACTCGTGGCAAGTACTCGCGGTAAATAAACCAATCAAAACGAATTATGTCAACATTTCAAACTCGTTAGCAATTCATGAGGAAAACTGTACAAAGGAAATCATTACCGTGTCGATGGTTAATTTCACCTCGGTTTTCTCTTAAAATACTGATTTGTTTGAGATGCTATATCAAACACTCAGAAGAATGCTTCATCAGGATATCAAACACCTCGAAGTTTGTTCGAAAAGCTCGGCTATCGCTTCATCAGCCACGAGTTATCGCAACGAGCTGCGTTTGGTGGAAATACAGTGGAAGCCGTGCGAGTACTCGCAGCGAGCTGCGTGTTGCTTCGTGCGAGGACTGGAAATCCGTCTAATTAACTAGGAAATTGGTGACGTCACAACCAGGGTAAACCTGATGAAACTACTCCGTGGGTGCCCAAATTTCCACGGAAGGCTTTTTAAATGTTGTGGGTCAATTTAAAATGGAAATAGCGCAACAAAAAATCGAGTTTCTAGCTCATAATGTCATAAGGTTGGCAAGATAAAAATTTCACTTTACCCTGCTTATGTCGTCACATGAATAATTTTGCATACCGAAAATATACTCGTCAACTGGGGTTGCAAAAAATAGCCTGATAACAAGAGTTAGGGGCTGATTACATGCAGCGAGTTGGCCCGATAAGCCGGGATGAGATTTAAATTGCGATTACAGGTAGCGGGCTAGCTCAGTAAGCCGGGATGAGTTTTGAGTTGACGTCGTCGATGAATTCAACTCGAAATTCGCAATTACCATGGTAATGCAAGCAAATGTTGCTTCATTTGGGCAAAGTTACGTTAGCCTTAGGCCTGGTTTATACAGCGTGCTATGAGCGGACCGAACTAATTATTTGCCTAATTGGTTCGGTCATAGCACGCTGTATAAATCAATTTGGTTCGCTCTTTGAATTAGGTCCGCTCTTAACCGTGCGGCTCGCTCCTTGAAGGCGTGCGGAACGCTCTTAGCACGGTGAAGCACGCTGGTGATTTATACGACCGTGCCAACACCGTACCTAAATAAGCGATGATTGAATATAATTTATTATAATCCATAATTTCATTTTAGTGTTATAATAAATTTGGTTCGTTCGTTAGCACGCTGTATAAACCAGGCCTTACTGCAGTTTTACACTGTTAGTTATGTAGATGTGATTTTTTTGTAAGTATCGTTAAAGTGTCTATGAAAATGAAAAATTCGTTGGCATTTTTGTTGTTTTATTGTACAGAGGAGCATGGCAGGAGCACTCACTGAAAATTTCAAGAGAATCTGATGCGTAGTTTTCGCGCTATCAACTCTCAAAGTTTGCCATGGCTAGTTCGTTCTTGGAGAAAAATTGGGCTTTCGGTAACAATGCTTATGACGTACGCAGATGGACAATTACGCATAAGAGCAATAGATTTCACTATTAATGACCGTTTGCGTACGTCGTAAGGAATGTTACCAAGAAGCCCAAATTTCCCCAAAACAAACTATCCACGGCAAATTTTGAGAGTTGATAGCGCGAAAAGTACGCATCAGATTCTCTTGAAATTTTCAGTGAGTGCTCCTGTCATGCTCCTCTGTACAATAAAACAACAAAAATGCCAACGTATTTTTCACTTCATAGACACTTTAATAAAAAGAGCATTATTGTTTTAGTTAAAGGGTATTGGCAATAAAAATTAAGTTTGTCTCATTTGAAAGAACTCGCCAAATGGTATAAGAAGACCTTTTGTAATTTTTCTGTATCTTTCTTGTGTGTTGAAATATTCCGACCAAAGACAGCGTGCTGTCCGCCATCTTGTTGTAATATTGGGTCTAATAAACTAGGAAATTGGTGACGTCACAAGCAGGGTAAACCTGATGAAACTACTCCGTGGGTGCCCAAATTTCCACGGAAGGCTTTTTAAATGTTGTAGGTCAATTTAAAATGGAAATAGCGCAAGAAAAAATCGAGTTTCTAGCTCATAATGTCATAAGGTTGGCAAGATAAAAATTTCACTTTACCCTGCTTATGTCGTCACATGCATAATTTTGCATATCGAAAATAATTCCAAGATGGCGGACAGCACGCTGAGTTTGGTCGAAATATTTCCAAAACTAAAACAGATACGGAAAAATTGTAAAAGATCTTCTTATACCATTTGACGAGTTCTTTCAAATGAGATAAACTTTAACAATACCCTTTAACCCAAAAAAGCGTCTTTACGAGTAATATAATATAAGTAATAGCATAATTTCGAGAACACACACTCGTGAGTTTTTCAAAGACCTCAAATAGCGCTCGTGCAATTTTGATAGTTTTTGAAAAACTCACTCGTGCATGTTTTTTCCAAATTGCACTCGAAACTATGCTATTACCTATATACTAATTATGAAGACATTAAGGCATTAAAATTACTATGAAAAGTACAACTTAAGACTTGAAATTGAATTCTTTGGTAGTATAATATAGTCTTCGTATAGTCTGGTTTCCAGTTTTATGAATCGTGAAGTTTCTTAGTAGTCGGCAACAAAACCTAAATGTTTTACAGTTCAGTAATACAAACAAATACAAGAAATCCTTATATTTAGTACTTCTTGTGTCATTGCTTTCGTTTAAATCTTCTTTAAATGACTC